>MJUU01045990.1:63931-109883 GCA_002080025.1 Modiolus philippinarum | reverse complement strand
AATCTTTTATCAGCATTTATCATGTTTACTTTGGTGATTGTTGTCTGATTGATATCTTCATAACTTCACATTTAATTCTACATATCCAGTTTACTCAGATACCATCATCTTACCTTCAACTTTTAACTGTCTTCCATCTTCAAGAATAACCTCCCCTTCCATGGTTTCACACACTTCCTGTGTCTGGTACCCTGTTTGACTTTGTGGGTCAGCCTGGTAGCCTGTTTGACTTTGTGAATCATCTACTACATGAATATATTCAATATTATCTGTAACAACTGTTTCTTCAATTGCTTGCTCCTCAATGACAACTTCTGTGTAGCTTTGACTAGAAAATGGCTGCTTTTTCTCCGTAAAAATTGATGTGAATTCATCTGATGTATACCTTTTTAAAAAATAAAAAAATTAACTAAAAAAAAACTAGAAGTGGGAGCAGTCGAAAACAATAGCTAATCCCCTCACAAGCTTTCAAGATATAATAACCTTAAAGACAAATCACACTAACTAAATCTGACCCAGGGATTTTTGTCAAACTCTGCAGAAATGTTCCCCTATTCGAAGGCTTGAATATAAGCTAAAAAAATATATAGGTCACCGAGCTCATAGTCGAGATATAACAGTCACAAAATAGGTCATTTTGAGATTTCTTAAAGAATTCTGTAGTTTCTTTAGACAGCTGCTGTTTCATTATTATTTTTACGAATTCAATAAATTGTATACGGTTAGATTCGGCATTCCTTCTTCTTTAAAATTGGAGTATTTCTATACCATAAACATATCACTGTTTAACTAAAAACACGTCTTAAATGCCTTTCCGCCAAAATAAAAACAAACTTTGTAGTTATAAAATTGGATATTTTAAATACTTCCGACTCAGGGATTTTCTTTTAAAATTGCTTATATAGTAGTCCCTCCATTATAAGACCACCCCTGCTGCAAAGAGAATGTGGTCTTATAATGGAGGCGGTCTGATTTGGGAGGTATCAAACTAAGATGTGTTCTCAAGGATGGATTTTAAATCAATTATTACAAGCATTTATGGTCGCAATAACAGTATCATAGTTTAAAGCCTTTTAACTTTTCATGTTTTTTTTTATTTATGACAAGGAAAGAACTTTCTACTGGATATATATACTAATTTTTTTTTTACTTTTTAATCAAATGTTTCCTTGGATTTCTGACACATCTAATTATTCCTGGGGTAAATTAATGTAGGACAAAAGATTAATCACCATCTAATGTGATTATTATTGGGGTAATTATAGGTGTTAATAAACATAACTTTTACAAAATGTAAAATTACAATTGCATTAATAATCACTATTGGGCTTGTCAATTCATGTATGGCTTGATTGTTTTTTTTCCAATTAAAAAAAAAACAAAAATATGAAATAACACTTCTTAATTTTCATTAAATTTTATCTCTCACAATAACATAATTTACTTATGCATCATCTTACTTTTCATTAAATATTGATATATTTAAGGAAAGAGAAAATTTCACTGATCATGAAAAATAGTACATGTATTAGTAAAAGTGGTCTTTATTGGGAGGCAGTACATTCATTTTAAACATGAAAAGAGTGGTCTTTGGTTGGATCAGGGAAGCGGTCTTTATTGGGAGGTAAAAATGCATTACAAGTGATTAATGCAGGAGAAATGTGGCCACATAAAGGAGGCGGTCTTATTAGGGAGGGACCTTATAATGGAGGCACTACTGTACACTGATTTTTATTTATTTCAAATGTTGACACTTTAAAAAGTAGGGGTCACCGAATGAATAAGAAAGATAATCTTAGTTTTGTACCTTCCGTAGACGTTAGTTTTTCGATAATTGGACGTATCCTTTTCTTTTGCTTTAGTGAATGACGTTACGTCATAATACATTTTCAAAACAATGAAAGTCTCTTGCTACCATTTCATGCGGTGCTTTTCTAGCGTCGACGAGGTACTTTCAAATCATTTACTATCTTTTTGTGAGAAGTTCGTAAGGGGTTTTCATTTATTTTCTTATATACTCATATGAAACTTCGAATTATTCAAATACTAACACAACAGGCAATGTAACTCGGCAAATGCTATACGTTTTGCAAAAAGTAAAAATTGCCTGTCCCAAGTCGAGTGACCCATCCGTCATCCATCTTTCGAAGATGAAAGTGAACATTAAGATACTTTGACAAAATTGCAAAATGAGAAAAATTGTCATCAAAAATAGACCCTGACACCGTAATATCCCATGACCTTGCAAAGCTTTGAGTGATAAGGGTAAGCGTATACTCTAGTTGGAGAACGGCATTTACATTGACCGAAAACGCAAAATTTCATTTGAAAGGACCATCAGAAAAAGTCTGTGGAGTTTTCAAATAAGAGTCCAATATGTGAAAACGGCCTTAAAATTGTTTATGATACCATATACAAACTGACCATAAGGTTGACAAGTAAGGCATGCGAAAGAGACACAAATCGGTAAACTCTAATGATAATATGCCCGTCGTTAGACAGACGTGATTGAAACAAGAAAGAAAACAGATAAACCCAGTCAACAAGAAATGCATAAATGAATGAAGAGACGTTTTGTTAAAATTACATTTTGTTACAATGACAATGTTGTTAATGTTTCAGATTATTACAAAAGTAAAATACACAGTGTAATATGTTGTGTGATTGTAAAACAAAACAACAAGGGGTGTTCTTCCTTTTTGCGATTAAAATGGCTGTGTAAGCTTCGATTTAGAAGACCGCAAATATATATTATTATGCAAAAAATTTTTAACAGGACTGACATAAACTGACACGGGAAAAAATTAGCAATGACGAAAAAAAAAATCACTAGATTCAAATGAGTTTTTAAAACTGACCTTAAATGAACATGGGTCACATCAAAGTGTGTTATTTTAAGAAATTCTTTCTTATTTTTTTTTTTTATTTTGTTCTTGTTTGTTTACCTCGTACCCTCCTACATTTAAAAAAAAGTTGACGCCAAACAGAGAATTAAATTGATTTGGCCTTATCGATAATACTGAGGGAGAAAGGATCTTTTTCCAGAACTTCGGAATTAGCAATTGTATGTAGCGGGCCATACAAACTTTATCAGGGTACGGGATGTCTAATTTTGACAGTTCGGGAAAATTGCGAATTTGCAGTTTTTTTTAAATTTTTATTTTTCATCGGATTTCGATTGGATTTTTTTCTCTGGATTCCTCTTGATCTAAGCTTTCAGGAGAATGCCAACGGATTTGGTGTAGCTCTTACCGTTTCCGAGCAAAAAGGGGTCAAAGAGGCAAAAATTGCAATTTTTAGAATATGTCAAATCTTTATTTTTCATCGGATTTTGATGGGATTTTTTTCTTTGGATTCCTCTTGATCTAAGCTTTCAGCAATATGCCAAAGGATTTGGTGTACCATTTCTGAGCTACAAGGGGTCAAAGGGGCCAAAATAGCAATTTTTCTAAATATGTCAAATCATTATTTTTCATTGGATTTCCATGGGATCTTTTTCTTTGGATTCCTTTTGATCTAAGCTTTCAGGGATATGCCAACAGATTTGGCGTAGCTCTTACCGTTGCCAAGGTACAAGGGGTCAAAGGGGCCAAAATTGCAATTTTTCTAAATATGTCAAATCTTTATTTTTCATTAGATTTCAATGGAATTTTTGTCTTTGGATTTCTCTTGATGTAAGCTTTTAGATGATAGTACATATTTTCATAGCTCATACAGTTTTATTTATCAATAAGTGATCAAAAGGGTTGATTTTTTTCCCTAATTTGTGTCCAGCTAATAACTGTGTCAAGCTTCTTTTTGTGTCCATCTAATTATTGAGTCAAGCTCTTTACTGTGTCCACATTCACTTTAAACTACTTTTGTTGAAATTTCAGTGGCCGACATGCTGCGGTCGTATCATGCTGCGCTTGGTGAAGCCCTTTATTTGTCTTATATTTTTTCACTAATATGTTAAATCTATGTCAGTCTTTGATTCCCTTTACTCTTATAAACCTTCAATACAAATCCTACAATTATTTGTTGTCTGCGTAATGCTAATTTACCTTCTATTTTGAGTTTATTGTCTACGTAATGCTAATTTACCTTCTATTTCGAGTTCTTTGTCTAAGTAATGCTAATTTACCTTCTATTTCGAGTTCGTTGTCTACGTAATGCTAATTTCTTTTCCATTACTTTCTGTTCTTTCAATTCCATTTTAAGTTCAGCCTTTGTTTTCCTTTTCTTCTTGTCTGGGGAACCAGGAATTTTTTCAGGACTAAGCTCTTCAATACTATCAGTTCTATCAACCCTCTCACTTGAATCTGTTTGTACTGAAATCATAAGAAAAAGATATGCTGAATAAAGCACTAATAATGATAATGTGACTTCCAGGTACTCTAAATGTACATGGAAGTTTAAATAAAGACCATGACATAAACACCCTATTGATTATCATCATACTGTGGAAGCAGACTTTAAAACTTCTTTGCCTAAGATGTGACTCCCAATTATCAAAGATACAAGAAATACTGCTTTAAACTATTTTAACAAAACAAAAAAAAACAAAAAAAAACATTAGATTTTTCCATTACGACTTTTATTTAAATCTTTCTTCAATACATGTATTTACTCTATTTACCCTTTTCAGAACTTTCATCTGATTTTTGGTCTTGACTTTTCTTTCTTTCTTCTCTAATTCTGGCTTTTTCTTCCTCTCTTTCCTTCTTTTTAGCTTCCAATTCTGCTCTTCTCTGTGCTCTCTTTACATACCGTTCTTCTTTTTCTTTTGCCTACAATAAAATAAGTTTGCGTTACAATATACACAAAAGACTTTAAACTTGATTACATATTAAGGCTGTCCTAAATTAATATTAATGTCACCCGCATGCCTAGGTTTTTAAAATTTTTTGATAATAAAAAACAAACAAAAGTTAAGTGTTGTCTGCTATTTCCAGGTTCCAGGCCATATCGGTCATTAATTTAACAGTGGGCTCTTGAATTGATGACAGACTTTCAAAGGAAAATGAAATGAACAGCTTAATGCTAGTCAAAAATTCAAAATAAAGGTGTGAATTAAATTCCATAGTATCTATATGCATTAAAATTGTGAAAGATATCTTACTATTTTTTGTTTAAAATTTTTGTTTGTTTCTTCTCTTCCTCCCTCCCTCCTAGGTTTCAAAGACTTACGTTGACTTTAAACATAGAATCAATTTAGGACGGCCTAAGGTGTGTAAGTCTTATCATTTGACATGATAAATTGCAATTCTAAAACATTTTCTGTCAAAATATCAAAAACTTGACATCAGATCTTGTGGAAGTACTTTAATTCCTAGACATCACTATTTCCTGGTTTTCATAAATATCACTGTTTCGTGGGTACTTAAATTTGCGGTTTCATATTCCATACATTAAAATTCTAAGGACAATATACATTCCATTGGGATCTTAATTTTGTGGTTTTGGCAAACCATGAAATTGGAACCCTACATACAATAGAATCACAATCAAATTTTTGTTTCAGATGCCCTATTTTTTCAATCTGATGTTAAAGTCGAACTCTAATGCCTCCAATACCCAAGGGACTGATGAAAACAGTTCAAGCTAATGGGGGTGTTTGAGCTATCAAGGTTCAACTTTGTTTAAATTCAAACAATGGGTCCAGAAAACATGGAAGGCAGCCACAGCCTGCTAAGCTCACTTCATTGCGCAGCATTGTCACATGTTGCACATGTCAGTAAACAGGAATGGACTATAATCATTCTTTTTTTAAAAGATTCAGTCATGCATAAAATGTAGTTTACAGACTGTATCCAAAGTATGCATTGTTGTTGTTATCCTAAAATGCATCATACATACCAATATAGTTGATGTGGGACATGTCAGTAAGCGGGAATGGATTTTAACCATTCTACCTGACCAAGTCACTCATGCGTAAAATGTAGGTCACAAACAGCATCCGAAGCATGCACTGTTGTTGTCATCCCAAAATGAATCATACATACCAATATGGTTCATGTGGGACATGTCAGTAAGCGGGAATGGACTTTAATCATTCTACCTGACCAAATCGCTCATGCGTAAAATGTAGGTCACAGATGCATTTTGTTGTCATCCCAAAATGCATCATATATAGCAATATGGTTGATGTGGGACATGCGCATATCAGTAAGCAGGAATGGACTTTAACCATTATACCTAGCCAAGTCGCTCATGCGTAAAATGTAGGTCACAGACAGCATCTGAAGCATACATTGTTGTCATCCCAAAATACATAATATGTACATACCAATATAGTTGATGTGGGACAATTTAGTAAGCGGGAATTGACTTTAAACATTCTACTTAACCAAGTCGCTCATGCACAAAATGTAGGTAAGAGACACCATCCGAAGCATGCATGCTAGTTGTCATCCAAAAATGCATCATGAATACCTATATGGTTGATGTGGGGCATATCAGTAAGCGGGAATGGACCTTAACCATTCTTCCTAACCCGATGCCCACACAGATGGGACGCGGATGCTAGGGGTATCACATAAGCCCCCCTCACTTCATGAGCTGAGCTAAAAAAAAGAGTCCGAGACATCCATTGTGTTAAAGTTATTGTTGCTCAGGCCATTGAAGTTCTACTGTATTTGGAAGTTCCAAAAGTGACAGAGACTTGCAGTTCGTATTTCATGCCTGTTACTTGACAAGTTCTGGACAAAGATTGAATGAACCCATACGGAGTAAATGATAATAAAGACAAAATCCAATTCTATAAACAAGTCAAACAAAAAGGACACTCATTATATGAAAGTGATTTATAATTCTGCCAGCATTTTTGGATCAAATACATGTTGCACTCATCAGCAATCTACTTGCTAGTAAAATTTTTGAGAAAGTAATATTTATTCCATATTTTTCAAATGGTCACTAAGATTAGAAGCTATAATGCCGTAGAAAATATAAATTTACATTGCAAATATAGTTAAACTACCACATATCAACATTTTCTTGGCATGTCAATTATTCTTGGTATATCAATTATTTTTCCCTAAAAAGAGGGGAGATAATCATTTGAATACTCAATTATAGATTCCTCTTTTTTTCTATCCTCTCCTGTTTCCTCAGTTAAGTCAATATGAATTTTGAGATAGAGGTTTCCTAAGTTTAGAGAGAGAGGGGTATAACAAGAACAAAAACACATTGACTAATCTTTTCTTTCTTATCATCTTTATCATCACTTTATACAAGTTATACCATTGAAACAGAACTTTTTCTGGTTAAACAGAAAATAATTCAAAAGACAAGAGCTCTCTCCTACAATTGGAAGGATGTAACTCAAAACAGGGGAGATAATCATAGAATTACATTTTTTTGTGAAAGAGGGTGATGACTCAAAAGAGGAGAGATAGCCGGATGAATACGTATTATTCTGTTTTTTCTTTCCTCTCATGTTCAGTCATCTTCATCATCATTATAGTTATATTGAAGAGTTGGCTTAGAGGGAGATAACCAGAGAAATACTTACTATTCTATTTTTTCTATCATCTCGGGTTTCATCATCTTCTTCCTCAGTATAGTTGTATTGTAAACTTGGTTTAGAGGGAGATCATTCATTAAGGGGGAGACAACTGAAGGAATACTTACTATCCTATTTTTTCTATGCTCTCAGGTTTCATCATCTTCATCATTTCTATAGTTGTATTGTTTCTTGGTTTAGAGGGAGATAACTCAATAGAGGGAGATAACTTGACAACTACTTGCTATTCTATTTTTTTCTGTCCTCTCATGTTTCATCATCTTCAACATCAGTATAGTTGTATTGTAGAGACATAAGTTTTTTTTTTTGGTTTAGAGGGAGATAACTCAACAAGGGGAGATAACAAGATAATTACTTACTGTCCTCTCCTGTTTCATCATCTTCAACCTCACTATAGTTGTATTGTGCCAGAAGTTCTCTAGTTTTAGAGGGAGATAACTCAACAGAGGGGAGATTACTACAGGAATACTTACTATTCTCTCTTCACCGTCTCTGTAGTTGTATTGTAGAGACAGAAAAGTTTCTCTGTTTAAAGAGAGATAATTCAATCTACGCCGAGCGCAGCATGATACGACCGCGGCATGTCCTCCACTGAAATTTGAAAAAGTGTAATTTAAAGTGAGTATGGACATAGGAAAGAGCTTGACACAATAATTAGATGGACGCAATAAGGAGATTGACCAAGTAATTAGCTGGACACAAACTAGGAAAAAAAAATTAGCCCTTATGACTCCTTGTGATTCCTCTTTGACCCTCTATAGCTCAGAAACGGTAAGAGCTATGCCCAATCCATTGACATGATGCTAAAGCTTACATCAAGAGGAATCAAAAGAAAAAAATCCCATCGAAATGCGATGAAAAATAAAAATTTAAGGTAATCTGTAAATTTACAATTTTGGCCCCCTTCAGCCCCTCATAGCTCGGGAACGGCAAGAACTACGTCAAATCCGTTGAATACTACTGAAAGCTTACATCAAGTAGAATCCAAGGAAAAAAATCCCATCGAAATCCGCCGAAAAATAAAATTTTTAAGTTATCTGTAAATTTACGATTTTGGCCCCCTTCGCCCCTCATAGCTCGGAAACGGTTAGGGCTACCCCAAATCCGCTGACATATAACTGAAAGCTTACATAAAGAGGAATCAAAGAATAAAATCCCATCGAAATATGATGAAAAATAAAAATTTTAGGTTATCTGTAACTTTACAATTTTGGCCCCTTTCAGCCCCTCATAGCTCCGAAACGGCAACAGCTACGCCAAATCCGTTGACATACTTCTGAAAGCTTACATCAAGAGGAATCCAAAGAAAAAAAATCCCATCGACATCCGACGAAAAATAAAAATTTTAGGTTATCTGTAACTTTACAATTTTGGCCCCTTTTAGCCCCTCATAGCTCCGAAACGGTAACAGCTACGCCAAAACTGTTGGCATACTACTGAAAGCTTACATCAAGAGGAATCCAAAGAAAAAAATCCCATCGAAATCCGATGAAAAATAAAATTTTTTGGTTATCTGTAAATTTATGATTTTGGCCCCCTTCGGCCCCTCATAGCTGGGTAAGGAAACAAGTTACAAAAAATCTAATAGTAGAGCGCTCCAATAATTTTTCATTAGGAATCCTTTGGAAAAAATTGCATCAAAATCGGACTAAAAATAAAAAAATGAATTTTTTGAAATTAGCCCCTTTTGGGCCCCATTTATCTCGTGAACGTACATGCCACGTGAAATTCGTTGGCATACTCTAGATTGGAAATTTTCTAAGGAGTTTACTGAAAGAAACCCCATCAAAATCCGATAAATAATAAAGATTATACAGTCAAATATGTGAAAACAACCAATTTAACCCCTTTTGGCCCCTTTTTCCAAAACAGGCGGGGCAAGGAACATAAAATTATAGCCCGGGCTAAAGCATGTGCCAAGAAACATCATACTGAAATTTGAAAATGATCTGTTCACTCGAACCAAAGTTATGCTGTCCACAGACACAAAAATACCCAATTTTACCCCTTTTTGACCCCTTTTTCTGAAACGGGTGGGGCCATAAACCCGATATTAAAACCCGGGATAGCCATTATGCCAAGAAACCACATACTGAAATTTGAAGATGATCCGTCCACTAGAAACAAAGTTATGCTTGCCACAGACGCCGACGCCGACGACTGCGCCATACCATAATACGACCGCAAAATTTTTGCGGTCGTATAATAAGGGGGAGATAACTAAAGGAATACTTACTATCCTATTTTTTCTGTCCTCTCGGGTTTCATCATCTTCTTCGTCACTATAATTGTATTGTAGTGACAGAAGTTTTCTTGGTTTTGAGGGAGATAACTCTTTCTCTTCAGGTACAGGAATATCCTGAACATGCTGAACAGTAACACTTTGTATTTCTGGCATTTGATCTACACTTTCTGGGGATTCTTCTTCTACTTCATTACTGGTTATAACTTCTGTTGGTTCATTTACATCTGCTGGTTCGTTTACTTCTGTTGTTTCAATTTCTTTAAGGTTTTCGGATATTTCCTCTTCAGTGTCACCCATGGCTGATAGAGGACTTCCCTGTGGACCCACTGAAAAAAAGAAATATTTTTCATTATCATCCATTGCTGGAGGAGGAATTCTCTGCACATCCAATAAAAAAGTAAACTTTCAGTAGGACTTCAATAAAACAATTACAATATAAAAACATGACACCAAGAGATCTTGAAATTCAAACATTTGTCATTTTTTGTTTTTTTTGTCAAAATGCCATTTCTGAATTCTCTTTCCATTGTCATGATTGTTCCAGTGGTGTAAGATGTAATGTCAACATTTTTACATTGACATATGATAGACTGAAAGTGATAAAAATTGCTAATGTGACTAAATTATTGAGTATTTTGATTTTGGAATTGTGAATCTAATCAAAATTTTCTCATCGAAAGTGACTGGTTCCCTATGAAAAATATGGAAGAAATTTGAACAGATATTTAAATAATTTTAATAATATGAGAACAGGACATCACATTAATTTGGCATTTTCTGTCTTAGTTTACCACTTACTATGCCTTCTATTTTTTTTCTATCTTACCTATATTTGCATTCCTATAATAGTTTCAACATTTGTGATAAAAAAATTACTACTTCAAATATGGATATTCTATTACATGGTTGATCACATATAATTATGTACAGTCAAACTTTGATGACTCGAACAACCAAGGGACCAATGGAAACAATTAGAGTTTTTCGAATAATCGAGGTCAAACTATGTGTAAATTTGAACAAAAGGACCAGAAAAAGGGTTCCAGGGTGTTCGAGTAATTGCAGTTCGAGCCATCGAAGTTCCACTGTATTTATATTATGAAATTGTATATTGAAATTTTGAAGAAAAAAAAAAATGTACAAGTAAACATTGAAATAAATGGAAAACATACCAAGTTTATCATCTAGATCCTCTTCTACATCAGACTTATCAGATTCAAATAAATTCTCATCACTCTCCCCCTCCATATCCTCAAACGATGATAAATCACTGGTGTGTACAGAACTGACCGTGATGTCAGATTTCTTGTCTACGTCCTCGTCCCAGGCAAATTTATACGGACGTTTTGTGTCAAGGCCTTCATCATCATCATCCTGCATGAGAAAAGACGACTGCGTATCTTCATCTGTGTTGATATTCATATCAAAGTTACCATTTAATTTGAGTTGACCTGTTGTTGTAGTAACGGGTGGCAAAGGAATATCATCCAAAATTTTAGGAATTTCTATTTCTACTTTCTCTTCAGATTTATTGTCAGAGAACAAAGCTTTAGTTACACTATCTTTCTTTTCCTCCATCGGTAAATCAACAGGTGTATCTTCAGTCCCTGGGGGTGGTGGAGTTGGTGGAAGTGGAGGTTGTGTGGATTTTGGTGGAGTAGGTGTGTCGGCTGAAGTCGTCTGAACTGTTGTAGTGGGTGTGGTTGGTACAGGTGGTATTGGCGATATACCAAACTGACTGGATGAAACTGTCGTTGTATCTGCTGCAGAACTCATTGGTGGCGGAAACGGAATTCCTGGCATACCCGGCATCGGCTGTGGATACATGAAATTATTCCAGTAAGGAAACATTTGGGGTGGCATCCCAAAGGGAAAACCTCCAAATGGAGGTACCATCGGAAAATTTGGCATCATTCCTCCAAATGCTACTTGTGGCGGCATTTGTTGTGCCCACATTGCCTGAGAATAAGGAGATGAGAAGCTAGGACCTGATTCCTGTCCTTGATAACCACTACTTGGAGTACTTGTTAAACTTGTATCTGAAAATAAAAATCAATAAATTATTGGATATATTCATTTTCTGGACAATTATTAAGGCAAGTCAAACATTATTCATAATAAAAATAGCAGTCTCTATTAGAAAATTTAATAATCATTAAAATTCCATCTTAGTTGACATCATCATTAGAAACAGATTTCTCAGAATTATACACATGCCACCATTTATCTGTTAGGCCATGATAAAAAAATCCTAGATTCTTATTCTTTCCTACTTAAACTTTTCCATGGAAAAAATTTTGTTTGTTTTAATTTTTTGCTCACTCAGTCTATAAGTCATTAAATTTTCTCGTATACCAAATATCAAGTTAATATATATAAATATATATCTAAAGCATTTTTCAAAAAAAGTAAGGAAACTGAGCATTGTAGAATGATGGAGTGACAGAACAACAGGGGATGGAGAGTTAAAACTACAATGCATATAAATATAACTTTGTTCCTTATATACATTGACACTGGAAATGTCTCACAAGCAGATTCAGTTACTTAAATATGTAAATTATCTACAACAGCAGCAGTCATCACAGAGTAACACAAGTCATAAACTGTACTAACTGCTTGTGTGACTTTTCTAGGTTATAACCTGACAAAAGGAAGAGGCATGCAACTCTGTTTCAGAAATTGCATGTAACTTTGTCAGTCATATAATCAAGTTTAACATACAGTATAATGTAAGAAAATCTGTGTTATCAGATTTTTTGGCGTCTTTGAATGTAATGTTACCCTAAATATCAAACCTACTTAATATAAGTTAATGCTCATCAAACTTGACCTGCTTGTAATAAGTTACTGCTCATTAAACTTTACATCCTTGTGATAAGTTAATGCTAATTAAACTTTACCTGCTTGTGATCAGTTAATGTTCATTAAACGTTACCTGCTTGTGATAAGTTAATGCTCATTAAACTTTACCTGCTTGTGATAAGTTAATGTTCATTAAACTTTACCTGCTTGTGATAAGTTAATGTTCATTAAACTTTACCGGCTTGTGATAAGTTAATGTTCATTAAACTTTACCTGCTTGTGATAAGTTAATGCTCATTAAACTTTACCTGCTTGTGATAAGTTAATGTTCATTAAACTTTACCTGCTTGTGATAAGTTAATGCTCATTAAACTTTGTAAGCTCATTAAACTTTACCTGCTTGTGATAAGTTAATGCTCATTAAGCTTTACCTGCTTGTGATAAGTTAATGCTCATTAAGCTTTACCTGCTAGTGATAAGTTAATGCTCATTAAACTTTACCTGCTTGTGATATGTTAATGCTCATTAAACTTTACCTGCTTGTGATATGTTAATGCTCATTAAACTTTACCTGCTTGTGATAAGTTAATGCTCATTAAACTTTACATGCTTGTGATAAGTTAATGCTCATTAAACTTTACCTGCTTGTGATAAGTTAATGCTCATTAAACTTTGTAGATTTTGTTTCTGTTCTTGTTTTTTGGCCTCTAATTTGGCTTTTCTTTCTTCTGGATCAATGCCAAGATGTGTACACACAACATCGTCTATCTTTGGTTTGATTAACTGTAGTATCTTGGGATTTATCACTTGTTCTATAACTCTCTCTACACCATTAGCCAACATCCCAGACCTGAAATATAATTATAATCATAGGACTAGTAAATAATTGATCAAAGCCCCATTCATACTAAGTTTAGAGCACACCATACAACAGGCCAAGTTCTTTATACAAATGATGAACTTGGTTCTACGTCGATGGCCATTTTGAATCTTAACCAAAACCTTCAATATATAACTGTTTATGACATCTGCATTGTAGGAAAGACACTTTTAAATTTAATTTCAAAGAAGAAAAAAGAGCTACGCCAAGTGCATCATGATATATCAGTAGCATGTCTACAACTGAAATTTGAACAAGTGCAAGTTAAAGCAAATGTGGAAAAAGTAAAGAGCTTAAAAATTACGCAAAATCTTTTGATTGTCATCTGAAGGCTTACAATGTACCCCTATGTAAGCAAGAAACTAAGTTAAGCTTTCAAAAAGTTGACACAATGCCACCACCAGCACCATACCAGAATAAAAATAATGACTCTTCAAATTTATGAAATTTAAAATGTTTTAACCACTTTCTTTAAATTAATCTGACGGGACAGTCACCATACCATTAGAGCTAGGAACCTTGACAAATAAAACACAGCTGAATACCAAAGTATTTAGTTCAATATGGTCTGTACTAGTAAGCCTTGTTATGTTAAGGCCGATAATTCTCGATAAAATTGCAATTTTGAAAAAAAAAAAATTCCGGTCAAACTATGATGTCTGAGGAGTATGTCATTCAAATTTTTGTTTGAAACATCGCACATTTTTGTCGAAAATAATACCTCCAATACAATTTGTGTACCTGAGAGTTCCAAAATTGAACAAGACTTACACACCCTATACCTACCTAGTTATGTACAATTGTATACCTACAGTATACACCTGAAGTTATGTTTTTCTTATTATGAAAGGATTACAGCTTACAATTTTAGTCAGTACATACAAATGTAAATAAGATAGCATCCTCCTCATCTAATAAAGAAGATGTAATGTCTATCCAAGTTATAAAGTAATACATTAGCTAATCTGAAATCACAATGCTATCAATTCCACAACAGCAAAACAAAATATACAATGTACAGTTTGGTTACCCTTTAACCATATAACCTACAACAGTTCCTCAAATGATCTAAACATAGGAAATCAACGATTACAGAGTTTGCCTCGTTATGGTACATTGTCACAGTAACAAAATTTTGCCTGGATGTTGACCTACCATCAGAGTTGCATGCATAAGCAAGGTAAGGGTTACATGATCCTACCGTGTATAGTGACTGAGATTTGAACTTGTCCGAAAACTTGAATATAAATCACTCATGCATAAAATGTAAGTCAAAGTGACCTAATTTTGTCTGAATGCTGACCCATCATCAGATATGCATGCATATGCAAGGTTACATGAACCTGCCATGTATAATAACTGAGATCTGAACTCGTCCAAAAACTTGAATATAATTCAATCAAGCGTAAAATACAATGTATAGGTGAAATAGACCTAATTTTGCCTGGATGTTGATGTACCATCAGAAATGCATGCATGTGCAAGGTTACATGATCCTACCATGTATAGTGACCGAGATCTGAACAAAAACTTGAATGAAAATCAATCAAGCATAAAATATAGGTCAAAGTGACCTAATTTTGCCTGGATGCTGACCTACCATCAGAGATTCATGCAAGTGCAAGGTTACATGATCCTACCATATATAGTGACTGAGATCTGAACTCTTCCGAAAACTTGAATGTACATCAATCAAGCGTAAAATATAGGTCAGAGAGACCCAATTTTATTGGAGGCTGTGAGTCAACCCAAGATGCACCTGCATACAAATTTTAAAGATTGATGACTCTACCAGGCATGTCAGTTAACTGCTAGTAGTCTCTTGTGATTTCATGTTTATGTCCATATATTTAGTTCTCTCAGTTTCATTTCTCACATTTGACTCAGTCCTGTTGTCAACTGAATTTTACTATTGTTATGATTGTTTCTTTATTTATCACATTGGCTGTGGGGGAAAGGTTTGGGCCCAATAAAACTAGTTTAACCCCGCCGCAGCAGGTTTGCGCCTGTCCTAAGTCAGGAAATTTGTTAAGACTTTGTGTGTGTTATCTGTTTATGTATTCTTGTATATTCATGAAATCATTATGCTAAACTCCCCACGGATCTTGGTGGAAGCTGTATACTGAGTGTACACAATATTATTTATCATTTGGTAATGGGTCTGCCATGTCAGTTAATTGCTAGTAGTCTCTTGTGATTTCATGTTTATGTCCGTATATTTAGTTCTTTCAATTTAATTTTTCATAATAGACTCAGTCCTGTTGCTAACTAAATTTTACTGTTGTTACTATTGTTTGTTTTTTTTATCTCATTGGCTAGGGGGGAGGTTTGGGCCCAATAAAACTAGTTTAACCCTGCCGCAGCAGGTTTGCGCCTGTCCTAAGTCAGGAAATTTATTAAGCCATTGTGTGTCTTGTCTGTTTTCTAGTTAGTTCACTTTATGTCTATGGGAGTCTAGGATGATGTTTATTTCGTTGAACTTGATTACTCTTTATTTAGGGGCCAACTCCGACCTGCCGTTGGGTGTGGGGTTTCCTCACCGTTCATTGAAGATCTTATGGTGGCTTTGAGTTGTTATTACTCCCCTTCGGGTCGTTGTCTCTTTGACATATTCCTTGTTTCCCTTCTTTTTCCTATAGTTGTGGAGATATATGTCCAAATGCGGACGTGGACGTAGACGTGGACACCAGGGTACTCCAATAGTCCCCCTCAACTTCGTTGAGACGAACTAAAAATGAAATAGTCAATGATCACAGACCAACCTTTACTGTGTGTCTTTAAATTATTATTTAAGTGCTAAAACAAGAATGAAAAATGATTAACAACTCCATTTTGATTTTACTACTATTTGTGATAAAAAATCAGATATAGCACTGGATTTAAAGTTTCAAGAATCATGAGAATAGTTTTAGAATACTAAGCAGTCAGAAGAAGTAACTAAAAAGTTGATATCTCAAAGTAAAATGAACTAGAAAAACTGTGAGCAAAGCTCACAAAAACATACCTCCCCCACTCCCTCGTTTGATTCAAGATGTACAAAAAATCCCCCCCCCCACCGAAAAAAAAAAAAAAAAAAAAGACTTGAGGCTCAGAGACTGAGCCTGTATCGCTCACCTGACAAAATGCTGAACAGCTGGGTTTTCAATGTTCTGCATGGTGACCAAGTTTTTTGTTGAATTGAAATGAAAAGAGCAATCTTTGTAAAGGACCTTCCATATGTCATTCCTGTAAAGTTTGGTTAAATTTGCTTCTTTGGTTTCAGGGGAGTTTATGAAAATGATGTTTTTCCCATAGGGTCCAATGTTAAATATAAATTCCAGGCTGGTGGCTATGTTGTTTGTCGAATTGGAACAAAATGAGCAGCCATTGTAAAGGACCTTCTGTACATCAAACCTGTATAGTTCAGTTGAATTTGCTTCAGTGATTTTGATGAAAATGACGTTTAACCAAAAGAGTCCAATGTTAAATGTACATATAAGTTCCCTGCTGGCGGCCATGTTTTTTGTCCCATCAGAATGAAATGAGCAAACTTTGCAAAGGTCATTCCATATGTAGTTCCTGTAAAATTTGGTTGAATTTGCTTGGGTGGTTTCAGAGAAGTTAACGAAAGTGATGTTTTCCAATAGGGTCCAATGTTAAATATAAGTTCCCCGCTGGCGGCCATGTTTTTTGTCGGATTGGAACAAAATGAACTAGAAGTACTGTGTTCTGCTGCGCCACAAATGAATACCCCAGCTTCCAAGGTGTAATACAATTCTTAAAAAAAAAGTTGTCCAGAACAAATTTGAAATTGCAACCACTCATACAAGCCAAGAAAACAGGAAGTGGTAATACAGCATTAGTTTAGTTATAGTTAAACATCAAAGAATCGGCAAACAGGAAATGCATGCACAACAGACCTGTAAATGGCTTATACATTACAACTCATTATTATAAAGCTGCAGTCCAAATTTGAAATTATTCCCATTTATAAAAGCCAAATAAATTGTGACGAAAAATTATAGTAAAACTTCAACATATCGGCAAACAGGAAGTGGTAATACGGCAGACCTCAAAATAGCTTACACCTTATAACTCATTCTTATAACGCTCCACACCAAATTTGAAATCATTCCCACTCATACAATTCAAGTAATCTGCAATGAACATGTCTAATCCATAGTGTGTTTTAGTAAAACTTCAACATGTCGACAAACAGGAATTAGCAACACGGCAGACCCAAAAATAGCTTACACATTACAACTCATCATAATCAAGCTTCTTTCCAAATATGAAATCATTCCAACATATACAAGCTGAGAATACTGTGATGAAAACTTCTCATCCATAGTGTGTTATAGTAAAACTTCGTCATATCGTCAAACAGGAAGTAGCATTACGACAGACCTGAAGAGCTTACACGTTACAACTCATCGTAATCAAGCTTCTGACCAAATACGAAATCATTAAAAAATATACAAGCTGAGAAAACTGTGACAAAATTTCTCATCCATAGTGTGTTATAGTAAAACTTCAACATATCGTCAAACAGGAAGTAGCAAAACGACAGGCCAGAAAATAGCTTACACTTTACAACTCATCATAATCAAGCTTCTGACCAAATATGAAATCATTCCAACATATACAAGCTGAGAAAACTGTGACCAAAAATGTGTGACGGACGGATGGACAGACGAACGTACACTGCCATCACTATATACCTACCGCTTTTTCAAAGCGGGGGTATAACAATCTTTGTAAAGGACCTTCCATACATCATTCCTGTAAAGTTTGGTTGAATTTGCTTGGGTGGTTTCAGAGGAGTTGACGAAAATGATGTTTTCCCCATACAGTACAGCCAGAGACTTACCGTGATAAATCACTGTGATAGACCTATCACTCTGCATAGTAAAATGTGTATATCTTATTTCCTGTTTGATCTATTTACATGATTTCTTTTGCATTTTGACACTTCACATGCAAAAGAATTTATGTGGATAGCTCAATCAGGAAAAAAGATACAGTCATTTGAAAATTTAGAGTGGAATGTCTATCACAGTGATTTATCATGGTAAGTCTCTGCCTGTACTGTAGGGTCCAAAGTTAAATGTAAGTTCCGCGCTGGCAGCCATGTTTTTTGTTGGATCGGAAAGAAATGAGAAATCTTTGTTAAGGACCTTCCATACATCATTCCTGTAAAGTGTGGTTGAATTTCCTTCAGTGGTTTCAGAGGGGTTGATGAAAATGTGAAAAGTTAACAGAGTGGACGGATGGACGGACGCCAAGTGATGGCAATGGCTGACACTGACCCTTTGGGTCAGGTGAGCTAAAAATCAAGTCAAATCAAATTTTTAAATAGCTGCTGCTGGTGTACAATGGCAATATGTACTGAACATTCTGTGAATGGTTCATTGAATTTCACGGAGTGGTCTAGGAGAAGTTGTCGCCACAAAGTGTCTACCCTTTGGTGGATTGAATAACGAATGAACGGATGGACACCATGATCACTATTTACCACCCGCTAAAGCGGGGTTTAAAAATTGACCAACCTCTACTCTCTAAAAATCAATAAAACAATAAACAGTGAAATTTTATAAGGACTGCATGTACAGTAATTACAGGTATTAGATTTTGATCTGTAAATCATGTTAATTATACTTGAATTGATAATAAACTTTTTTCCTATTGTAAACATTTCTTACGCGGTTATCTGTTTCCTGAGATTGTCTCTCAGTTGGTTTTTGTTGAGACTTGGACTCCATTGCTGTCGTGACAGAAATCTGGAGACGTATCCTTCAACTCGCTGTCTTAAATTCTGGTATGCTGGCTGAAAAGATATAAAACTATTATCATATGATATTCTGTGCTCTGATCATGAATGTGAATAAACTGCTGTGCCAAGAGCCCATGATACGCCAGTCCACTGTCAAATTGAACTTTATGGCATTGTTGGACCACAACAAAATTTAATAAAAAAAAAAAATCAAACAGAATATGTGGCTTACCAAGATGATATCAAATTAAATTTCAAAAAGTCCAAAGGCCATAACTCTACAATACGAAATCAACCAACTGGAATCAAATTCCAACTTGATCTGTATCTCACCTAGATATACTCACATATACCAAATATGAAATTAATATGTTAAGCGGTTAAAGTAAAAAACTCCGGGAACCTATATTTTCAAAATTTCACTAAGTCAAAGGGCCATAACCCTGTACATAATCAACTGACCGGAACCAAATTCATACTTGATCTGTATCTTACCTAGATATACTCATATACCGAATGTGAACCAATACGTCTAGAGAAGTTACAGAAAAAAACTCCAGAAACCTATCTTTTTCAAAATTTCACTAAGTCAAAGGGCCATGACTCTGTACAAAGTCAACTGACCAGAACCAAATTCAAACTTCATCTGTATCTCACCTACATTTGTAGATATACAAACTCCCGAAACCTATATTTTTTATACATGTAATTTCACTAAGTCCAAGGGCCATAACTCTGTACAAAATCAACCGACCGGAACCAAATTCAAACTTGGTCTGTATCTCACCTAGGTATACTCATATACCAAATATGAAATCAATATGTCAAGCCGTTACAGAAAAAAACTCTGTCAACCTAAATTTTTCAAAATTTCACTAAGTCCAAGGGCCATAACTCTGTACAAAACCAACCGACCGAAACCAAATTCGAACTTGATATGTATCACACTTAGATATACTCATATACCAAATATGAAATTAATATGTCATTCGGTTACAGAAACCAGAGGCTCCCAGGAGCCTGTTTCACTCACCTGGCTTTCAGTTGCCACAATCAAGGTAACATTGTAAGTTATACAGTTGATCTTCAGTTTCTCAAACTTTCGTAGCTCTAACCTCCAATATCCTGAACTGTTTTAAAGTCTGATCATGTTTTACAATATTTCTTTGTTGAGCTTTTTTGACAGAAAACGTTCTTGCTAAGGACCACTTTCGACACCAGTTTTGAAGTCGAGACGTCATTTTGTAAATGGTAGTCAACAATCAATTTTCAACATCGGTTTTGAAGTTGCAACATCAATATCTATTTGGAAATCAAATTTCATTGAATCGGACAATGTTGAATTTTCCCGCCTTTTTTGGTGACCATTTTAAAAATGGCGGTCAACGAACAATTTTTAACATCAGTTTTGAAGTTGCGACATCAAGACCTATTTGGAAACCAAATGTCATTAAAATCGGACAATGTTGAATTTTCCCGCCTTTTTTGGTGGCCATTTTGAAAATGATGGTCAACGAACAATTTTCAACACCAGTTTTGAAGTGGCAACATCAATATCTATTTGGAAACCAAATTTCATTGAAATCGGACAATGTTGAATTTTCCCGCCTTTTTTGGCCGCCATTTTGAAAATGGCAGTAAAGGAACAATTTTCAACATTAATTTTGAAGTCACCACAGCATGACAAACATTTCATCAGTTTACACTTAACCTTCATCTTCTATAGTTTCGGAAATAAAGATGGAAAAATACAAAAATTTTAAAAATTTGGTGAAAAAAGGGCAATAACTCCTACAAGGGTTTATGGATTTTCTTCAAAATTTCAGGGTATGTAGATCTTGATATGCTGAACATTTTTGCAATTTACACTTGACCTCTATCTGTTACACTTTTTGAAATAAAAAATAAAGAATGCAAAAATTTTGAAAATTTAATGGAAAAGGGCTATAACTCAGAGATGGGTTTTCAGATTTTCTTCAAAATTGCACACTGGGTAGATCTCATCATGCTGATCATTTTTACTCGTGTCAGATTTTTGATATCTGTAATGGTTTTCGAGTTATTAGCCAAAAGCTGCAATTTACCCCTATGTTCTATTTTTAGTAACGGCGGCCATGTTATTTGATCTACAGACTAATTGAACACAATTTTGAAACTTCATACCCTGGTGATGATTCAGGCCAAGTTTGGTTACAATTGACCCAGCGGTTTCAGAGGAGAAGATTTTTGAAATTGTTGACGAACGGACGGACGGCGGACGCAAAGTGATGGTAGAAGCTCACATGGCCTTTTAGGCCATGTGAGCTAAAAAACTAAGGAAACCTATATCTTTTCAAAATTTCACTAAGTCCAAGGGCCATAACTCTGTACAAAATCAATGGATCGGAACCAAATTCATACTTAATCTGTATCTCACCTAGATATACTCATATACCAAATATGAAATCAAAATGTCAATCGGTTACAGAAAACAAGAGTGGACCCTAATAGATGTCTCGCCCGTCCCTGCTTGTCGCTAAAACAGTCATGCACTACTCAAGAGCAACCTACAAGCCAAATATTATTACCATTCCACTTACAGTAATTAAGAAACTATTCTAATCAGAAACACTCAACTTTGTTCACTAGACCATGAAATTGAGGTCAAGGTCAAAATGTCTACAAATATGGTACCACTAGAAAGCTCTCATCATAAGCAAGTCACATACCAAATATGAACACCCTACCACTAAAAGCCTGCCTTCTAGAGGCAAGGTTAAAGTTTTTTATATATTGCCCTAGGGGCAAGGTCAAGGTCAAAATGTCTACAAATATGGTGCCAAAAGAAAGCTCTCTTTGCAAGGAAGCTACACACTAAATATCTACATCCCAACTCTTAAGGTCTCCATTTCACAAGCAAGGTTAAAGTTTTTGCTGACGACGCAGATGCCGATGCCGGGGGTATGACAATAGCTCTCCGGACATTTGTCCCGGCGAGCTAAAAATGCAAAAATTTTGAAAATTTAACGGAAAAGGGCTACAACTCCGAGATGGGTTTCAGATTTTCTTCAAAATTGCACAGTGGGTAGATCTCATCATGCTGATCATTTTTACTCTGTGTCAGATTTTTGATATCTGTAACGGTTTTCGAGATATCAACCAAAATCTGCAATTTACCCCTATGTTCTATTTTTAGTAACGGCCGCCATGTTAATTGATCTACAGACTAATCGAACACAATTTTGAAACTGCATACCCTGATGATGATTCAGGCCAAGTTTGGTTACAATTGACCCAGCGGTTTCAGAGGAGAAAATTTTTGAAATTGTTGACAGACAGACGGGCGACGGACTCAAAGTGATGGTAAAAGCTCACATGGCCTTTTAGGCCATGTGAGCTAAAAAACTAAGGAAACCTATATTTTTTCAAAATTTCACTAAGTCCAAGGCCATAACTCTGTACAAAATCAATGGACCGGACCAAATTCAAACTTGATCTGTATCTCAACTAGATATACTCATATACTAAATATGAAATCAAAATGTCAATCGGTTACAGAAAAAAACTCCAGAAACCTATATTTTTCAAAATTTCACTAAGTCCAAGGGCCATAACTCTGTACAAAATCAATGGACAAGAACCAAATTTGAACTTGATCTGTATCTCACCTAGATATACTCATATACTAAATATGAAATCAATATGTCAAGTGGTTACAGAAAAAATCTCCGGAAACAAAAAGTTAACGGACGGACGGACGATATACCATAATAAAACTCTGGGAACATATATCTTTAAAATTTCACTAAGTCCAAGGGCCATAACTCTGTACAAAATCAACGGACCGGAACGAAATTCGAACTTGATCTGTATCTCACCTAGATATACTCATATACTAAATATGAAATCAATGTGTCAATCAGTTACAGAAAAAAACTCCGGAAACCTATATTTTTCAAAATTTCACTAAATCCAAGAGCCATAACTCTGTACAAAATCAACGGACCAGAACCAAATTTGTTCTTGATCTGTATCTCATCTAGATATACTCATATAGCAAATATGAAATCAATATGTTAAGTGGTTTCAGAAAAAATCTCCGGAAACCAAAAAGTTAACGGATGGAGGGACGGACAGACAGACGGACGGAGGGTATACCATAATATGTCTGTCTTAGGCAAGCATATAAAAAAAGAAGTTATTTTCTCAAGTGACACTTAGAGACACCCATATCAATCAAACTATCATGTTTTTACAGCTGTGTAATTATGTGTGTTTATCTCTAATACATTTAGTATTCTGTAGACCATCTTTTATTGGCAACCAATTTTGTGCTAAAATTGTGAGACAGAAAGTAATGCAAGATCAAATTGTCACAAACTTGTCTTCACTTAAAGAATTATAACATACAAGGACAAGGTCACAAGGTCAACTTTTCTGGTACCAATTAAAAGGTTTTAACACAAGGAATGCACATGTATGCAAAATATGAAAGCCATATCACTTACCATTCAAAAGATATACCCAATGTTAAAGTTTTTTGTTTTTTTTTCAAAAAGTCCATCACATGTCAAGGTCAAGGTCACAAGGTCTAAAATTTTGGTATCATTTGAAAGGTCTTGTCACAAGGAATACACATGCAAAATATGAGAGCCCTATCACTTACCATTCAAAAGATATACCCAATGTTAAAGTTTTTTGTGGACAAACAGACAAACAAACAGACAGACAGACCAAAAACTATATGCCCCCTGAATCTTCGATTCATGGTGGCATAAATATTGAGAAAAGTTGATAAAATCTATTTTATGCATTTTAAAGTGACCATGTGCAAAATTTTTTGACAAAAGTTTGAATGGATAAAATCCAATGATATTGAATGCTTCTGAAAATTACTCCATTATCTAAATCTCGTGTAGCAATGCCTGCTATTGACAATACATTTTTAAATGTAAGCTGAACCTTTTCTTAAGTTCATTCAAGACATAATTGTTAATTAGAAAATGCTTTCATTAGCAAAATTTTAATCATGACAAGCTACATGTAATAACATAAGATTATTTTCATTCAAGTGACAATCAAAGGGAGATAATCTTAATGAAACCATGTCTGCAATTTACCACAGTTTATATTCAGGAAAAATTGTCAATTCATCAAAGTTATACTTGTTCATATGCATATATAACAGAGGTTAAATATCTGTAAGACCCATGGCCAGAATTTATTCCATTTAAATCCATGGAATGGCAGCAGGTCACAGTGTAACTGTCACATTTTACACTTTAGTTGCCTATCTAGACTTTTGGCAAGGCTAGCTTTCGAAATGGGGGTTACAAAAGCTTGTACAGGGAATTCTCTAAAATTCTCCCAAATGGGGTATTTTATACAATTGGATGGGAATGGGTATGGAAAGTTTACTCATTTCAGTTCTGTTTCAAGAATGGATCCCTGAGAAAATTTTGAATTTGTTGGGATCAATCTCTCAAGAGTTAAGGACATGCACCATTTAGGACACAATTTAGGACACTTTCTAAACAAATTTGTTTGTATCAATTATTGATCTAAAAACCATGAAAAGGTGCACGCATATGTCAAATTGGGAAAAATAAAAAATAAGTTATCTGTTCAGGATCCCTTTAAAACCTGTATGGGAAATTGGTCCCAAGTTCAACCTGTTGAAGAGCCTGTACACCACTGGATTTTGAGATTTTCTTTCCTTACAGCAGTCCTGCCTTATGTCAATCTGTCCTTGGGTAATCTAGTCTTCTTTGCTAGTGTTTTGTTTGATCATGATATTGGCTATAAAAAGCTGTTTTATTATAACCCTTCTTGAAAAGTAGGGAGTACACATGTACCAGTATATAGTGACCTGGTTGTCTTATCTACTACTCGTCCTGAACCAATTAATGGATTATCATGAAACTTAAAAAAAGCATTTGTGACATAATGATGTGACCTCTTCTTCTAGGATTTGATTTGTTTTTTTGGGTTTCCCTACATCAAGATATGGACTTGGCCATTATAAGTTGGTACCCATCTCTTATGGTTAGACTCTACTAAATGACCAATTAGCTGCTGGCATAGTCAAAAATAGTACTTATGTAAACAAAGCCATGCTACTTTCGCTTTGCCTATAACTGTCAATATTAACAATATCTGAGTTCTTAAACGCTCTTGTGATCATGAAACACTTCCAGATTGACAAGCATTTTGATTCAGTCAGCCTCATTGGGAAAAAAATACTGAAGCCTCATCCATGATGACATGTATGCCCAAGGATCTGGTAATTTGCATACCCTGAACGGGCCTTTCTTATTAGACTTTAAAGTTGGGTCATCGCTTAAATATGTTACTTGGCAGACATGCCACTTTGAGAAAATCATATCGCCACATAAAGTGAACTTCAGGTAATTATGAAAATTCACAAAACGTTATAATGGCTGCCTATGGAAAATATTTAGTGGAGTCTGACCTTATCTGCTTCTTTTCCTGAACCCCTCAATAAATTTCTATGAAACTTTTACAGAGTCTTTGTTACATAATGTATATATGTGCACCTCTTATTTCAGAATTTGATTTGTTTGATTTTGAGGGATTCTGAGATGGCAAAACATGCTTTACTATCCAAATGATTAATTTTCTGGAAATAAATGGGTGACGGTGGCATATATTTTTAACTTTTTGCTTTTATTTGAGAGGACTTGAAAAATTGTTAAACAGTTAACATTAAAGTGAAACTACACCTTTTTTTCATAATTACATATGTGGTAAAGAATGTTATTCTATATCAGTTGGTGAAAACCCGACCTCGATCTGCGAAGTGGTTTTAGAGAAATATGAGTTTTTGTATTATAATTTTCTCAAATCTGGATCACTTCCGGTATCTCAATACGTCATAGATACTTTAACCACGTGTTAATCACATGATTGCTTTTGCACCGTTTGATTGGATAAAAAATTCGTATCATTAACCATACTGTTAAAGATCACTAGGATGTACCAACTATTGCAATTGAAAGTGTGCATTCAAAATGCAGTTACAAAAAACTTCGTTTTATTCCCTTTTGCATATTATTCATTTATCTACTTTAAACATCCGAAATGTCTACAAAATCCCAATGAAATGTGTTTTTCTTCGTCTGTATCTAAAAGATGGAATTTGTTGCCATAAAATAATTACACAAAAATGTAACAAAAAATACCAGGTAACATTTCTGATATTGCCTCGGGCGTTTGAAACCTTTCATGTAAACGGTCACCAATAGTCGTTTATTGCTACTTTCGTTAATTTGATAATTTATGTCACCTTGCAGGTGTGAAAAACATTGATGATTTGAGAGAAATCATTTACCTGTGATGTTTCTGAATAAAATGAAATACACAGCGAGTCGATGAAAACAGAAAATAAATAAATAAATAACACTTTATAGAAGAATTAAAATAGATAAGAACTAGCTAATTTTCAACATGCCATTTTTAATCAAAATGTCCTTGATTAAAAAATTCAGACTTTGCTCACGAAAATTCTCTTTTTGAACTGAACGAAATTTTTAAGCTTTGATGAGAGGATAGGACTGGTAAATAAGATGAAAATCGTATCGATAACCAAAATCGTCTTTGCATTCTGTATAATTTTGACCGATTAGGGACCGACCATTTAACTTGAAGGGGGGGGGGGCTATGGTTTTTTTTCTAAAAAAATATTTTGGATCTGATTTTATGTGAAAAAAATATTTTGGCTGCCAAAATGATGAAAAAAAAATTTCTGAATGAGGCTTTCTGCCCCAAAAAATAATGTTAATTTTGAAAAAAAAATATTTTGTTGATACGCGTGCAAAAAATAAATAATTTGTTTCGCGCAAAGCGCGTAAAAAATTTTCTGTCCAGAAAAAAAAAACATTACCCCTTCAGGTTAAATGGTCGGTCCCTTACAGACCACAAAATCAAATTAAAATCTGTCAATTTAGTAATGTTTTGTTTGCAAGTTTTCACGAAGAGCGTCTTCCACTAGACACTATTGTGCCCTCGATTTTGTAACATTTCAATCGCCTATCAATGTATTCGTTTTATTTTGTTTCATTTTATTTTTTCACATCCACAATGAAAGTTTACAAAGACAAAGTATGGTAGCTTCTCCAATACCTAAAGGCTTTGTGAATTGTTTCACAGAAACAAACATCAATTGACTGTCGGTACCCAGAATGACTTAGTTGTATATTCAAATCATGTGTCAAATGGCAGACAATCAACATGTAAAACAGACAGTACACCCATTTAATGACAATTCAATAACTCTCACGATTTAGGGGACGACCATTTGATTTTCAGGGGAGGGCTTGGGCGAATATTTATTTTCACAAAAATCTCGGACAAATTATTTATTTTCACTAAATGTCATATCAAATTATTTATTTGCATTTGCAACAAAAAATTTATTCTGCAAATCGAAATTAAATTATTTATTTTCATGGTAAGTCGGATTATAATATTTATTTTCACTGGCATCAAGATTGAATTAGTAAAATGATAAAAAAAACGTATGCAAAAATGGGATTTTACATCGTGCATATTACAGCTGTTGTATATTTCTATGCCGCTTTTACAGCCTACAGCCTTTATGCAGTTTTCTTGTAAATCAACAAAGCAAGCTATGCATTACCAGATCGTTGTAAACTAGAACATATTTTAATACACCTGACTCTAATTTTATTGGACATAAGATGCAACTACGACCAGTTTGCCAAAAGTTGTTGTTTTGTTGTTTTTTGTTTGTTTTTGTTTTTCCTTGCAGATCACTAGGACAGCTGTTTTATAAATGTCATTTACGCGTTTGACTTAAAAAGCGAAATTTTCACTCAGTCGGCTTTTGCCTAAGAAATCTTCACGATCGGCAAATTATGCTATTGTAACACACTACATGGACAAAATATAATCTTATGGAAGATTTTCCGACCAAAATATGCAATAATTATTGCTTACATAATTGGTTCTTACGGATATTATTAATACATGCTTGTTCCGAGGTAGGTCAATGCTTTATATTATTTTTCCTTGCGAAAAAAGTCAACAGGAATGAAATCACGGGAACAGACTTCAAATGTGTATGGACTTAACTGAATTGTCCATCATAATTACCTGGACTGCCAAAAGACACCTGTTGTATATTCCGTTAATCAAATATCTCCGATCAGCAGGTGACCTATACAACATGGCTCGTGCCAGCGTGTGGCTATTTGACACACAATATACAATCTTGTCATCTGACACAATTTACAATCGTTTTAAACATACCAGTTTGTTTTTATTAAAAAAGACGAAATTATGTCTGCATCTGGTAAAATATGAATGCATTATGATTGATTCTGTCAAATTAAATTTATTCCTAAAGAGAGACATACTTTTTATGTTTCTCTGACTAAAACGAGGAAAATATATACATTGAAAATACTCTACTTGGCTTAAATAAAAATCATGCTATTTGACATAGTTGTGTAGAAGAAATGCTGTCTTACTGGCCATTGTAGTTTATTTCATTTTCTATATATTTCGGTTATTAGTTATCCATTACTGACCATTCGTCGATCTGTTCAAAATGGCTGTCCCCACAACGATAAAATTTCAATTTTGTATTCGCTTTTAGTACTTTATCTATTAAAATATAATATTAATATCGGAGTATTATGAATATTTAATGCATGAAGAACAACATATCAAATTTTCATTTTTGAGTGTAGTTTCCCCTGTCACCTATGTAATTTGACTGTGTGATATATAAAATAGAATGAGGTTTAAACCATTTAACATGGAAAATGTTGAGTAAATGATGCTCTCAATTTTTTAATTGTAAGAAGTACCTGTACTTAAGAATCTGTTATTGGAGTACTGAGACAAATCATTCTGAGTTTATTTTTTATGATGTTTAAGAGGTAAGAACCAATCATGGACCCTTACAGGTTAAACATTACAATATATCATTATGTCACTCAATGGATACACAAAATTATCAATAGTTATAGATTCCCTCGGGTCCAGTTTAATAACAAAGCGATCTAAGGGAGACAACTTTTTTCATATGTTATTGAGATTAAGGAAATTCATGTTATCTCCCATACTATGAAAATACTTTATCCCAACTTACAGTACACGCAGAAGCATTCAGTTAAAAATCACTCTGGTCCGACAATTTTCACCATTGTCACATTGGAATTCACAGGCATTGTCGGTGTTTGTCGGACAAAATGTTCGGTGAAATTTCACCCAAAAAATCATCGGTACTTTTCTTTGATGTTGGGTCAATTAATAAATGCCGGACTTCCACCAGATTTGTCGGAGTTTGGGTATCCTATTTGTGTCTTTAAAATTTTTCAAGTTTTAGGCTTATATCGAGACAAGAATCAACTCATCGTGATGCTGAAAATGATGATCGGTTTTTTGTGTGACCACCCTTTCAAAAATTGTATTTCCGCACATATAAACAACTGCCATGAATAAAAAAAACAAATGAATAGCCTGGACAAAACATATACCTATGTAAAAATATCTCCCTAATTTCCATTCGACCGAGAATAGTGGGTTAAACACGTCTACTTTCAAAACTTAAGCCTCCATAGATTCTCAATTGACATGCTAGAATGTTCGGGTGTCATGAAATTGAAGCATGGAATTTCTATTTTCATGACCAATGAAAATACAGTTTTAGAGGATCCCCCTTAAAAATATTCACTGACGTCTAATTTGTGACAAAAATAGGAGCCAAAAGATCTAGTGCCCCAGCATGCTCAGATAAAACATGTTTATGAAGATGTAAACGTACAAAAGATGAAAAAGTTATCCTACTCAATAAAGCATTGTCTGTTGAGCGTAGCATCAAGTTAAAAATGATAAAATGCTTATATGGAATGTTTTAAGCAATTCTTGGAACTGAATACTGAAATATTCCCGGCAAGAACTTGTGAAGAAGCTATTTTTCAAAGTTATTTATACAGTGCTATTTATAGGTCTTCATTCACAAAGATTTACCTCGACCCAACAAAACTAAATTATGCAATTTTAAGGCTGATGTCCATGTAAATTATTTTAATAAGTAACAAATTATTTTATATATAATATGATCTGATCTTTTAACAACTTTGAGTTCTGGCAGTCACATAATTCACTATGTTCATACGTATTAAAAGTTATTTTCTGCCATATAACATGTTAGCGTAAGGTAATGTTTTAAAAAAAATTACTTCTCGATCTCCTGACTAAAGTATGAAAAGTAAGCTTTTCCAAATTCATACTGCACTTAGAGATAATTACTTCTTATACACAAACAGATAAATATTGACAAGTACGATTAACAACAGCAGGCGAGTTTAATCCTCTGTTTATCAGTTTCGCAGATATCCGTGAATGTCAGTGAATGTCGGGGTTGATGTCAGACATTCACCCAGTTTCACACATAATTCACTGACGTTGGATTTGAGTGATTTTCAACTGAATGCCTCTGTTTGTACTGTATCCCAAAACGCTCTGAAGTTAATACATTTTTCTGCAGAAACTACCCAAAAGCACCACAAAAAATCCCTCGTACCTCAAACAGGATAAAATATCGAAAGTTTGGGAAATTTAAATTTACTTCAACATCATTATCCATTGATACATGTACATTAATAACCATTGTATCATGATTATATTATACCTATAACGATCGGAGCAAAACAACCCACTTTTCGGCAAGAAACAACCCAGCTGGAAATAAGCCAGAGCAAACAGGTAATGGGAGCAAAACAACCCCAGCTGGATAGGAAAAGACAGATTTGTTGTATCAGGCAGGAACATCTTGTTACCCACCATGCCCATGGCCATAGCACATGCATTTGGGTTACTAAAGTCCTTGAATTAAGCAACAATATACTATTAATATGTTAGAAGGCCAACAGTTCATGGTTATATAGATATTCATTGAAAAGAATCAAAAAGAACTGGATAAAATAGTGTGCTGGAGAATAATTCAGAGCGATTTCAACAAATTAGCCACATTCCAAAATACCTGTTTAAGGAAAATCTGCAAGATATTTTGGCCCAACAAGATTTCAAACCAAGATCTGTACAAAATGACAACACAAAAAGACATAAGAGATGAAATAAAAATGAGGAAGTGGAAGTGGATAGGGCATGTACTTAGAGAATCCGGGTCCGTTCGCCCTTTTACCTCTTTGCCCCAATACCCGTTCGCCCTGGGGGGTCCGTTCGCCCTATATATTCGTATTAATCAGGTTTTAACAAAATTGTTCAGAATAAACATGTAATTAAGCAGAAATAGTAATTTACTTGCACAATTTATCAAAAAAAAAAAAAAAAAAAAAAAAAAAAAACCAAGAAGAGTATTGGAAGTGAGACAAAGTCTTCACACATACATGCTTAACAAGCAATGGAACAACGCTTTTATTGTTGTTCTTCATCTTAAAGTTTTTGCAAGTTTTTTCTCATAATGTGATTTAAAACAAAAAAAAAATAAACGTAAATTTTCCTTGGGTATCTTCCTTATGTTCATGATGTTTTTTGTTAATTTTTCCACGGTCTTTTCAGGTTTGTTTTTTTTCATATTTTTTTTATTTGTAAAGCACACTCAAGATCAAAAGAGTTAAGCTCAGTGTGAAATAAGCTTCCTTTTCAATATAGAAGAAACTTTATTGCATCAGCATATACATGTATATAGCTATAGCAACAATATATAATTCACAATAAACGATGTATTATGTTTAAGACAATATATGACATCTTAATTTCCAACTTTCCCTTAAATAATGCATGATATTGGTTAAGATTTTTTTAGACTTTGTCGTAATCAAACGATACAGTTTATCAATGTTAGGCCAAGAGCAATAATAACGTGAAAAATATTTCAATCTTATCTGTCTATATCCTGGACATACTAGAACGAAGTGACATTCATTTTCATGTCTACCAGTTCCTTCTTGCATTGTTTGTATATATCCAAGCTAATTATTAATATTATATATCTATCAAAGACTATTAAATGCCAATCGGTAAAATTAAAGGACTAAATAATTGTACCTCATCAACATTTACATAATTACATAATTACATTATGTAATTTAGACTAATAATTTATAAATAAAAGAAATCAAATTAGGGAAATTAATCAATTTTTAATCCCCTGTGATTAAATAATTAACATATTTGAAAGTTTGAGATTGACTCCATAACTGAAATACAATTAAAATTTATACCTAAGTTAAAGTATTCCGATTAAGCTTTATGAGGGCGAACGAACTCTAGGGGCGAACGGACCCAGGGCGAACATGTAATTAGGGCGAACAGACCTGATACCGTACTTAGAAGAGAGCCAAACAACATCGCCAAAGTGTCACCAAGATGGACACCTACAGGAAGGAGACCAAAGGAAACATGGCAACGTACAGTGGAGGGTGAGTTAAAAGTGATGGGGATGTCGTGGTCAGAAGTACAGAAGAAGGCACAAGACAGAAAGTTATGGAGACAGCTGGTGATGGCCTTATGTGCATCTAAGCACGAAGAGGATTAAGTTAGTAAGTAAACAAGAGAAAGAGAACCTTTGTATCAACATCAGCAAGGCATTCTTTCCTAAACTGATCAAAAAGTCCTTCTGATTTCAAGGCATCTATAATATCCTTCACTTTCTTTTCTTCTTCTGGATCTGTGCTGGTCTTCTTACTCATTATCTTAACAAAAAACGCATAAAATTCTTTCAAGACACATTCTTGTCTCTTGCCGGATGACGCCAGAAAATTATAAAATATTGACCGGGGACGGTAAGGTATACGGGCCGAAATGTGAATTTTTTTTCCCTGCATAACGCGCGCATTTTAATCATTTTCATGGTTTTTCAGTACCCAATCTAAATCTGCGAATGAGTGAGAAATATGAAAAAGTGTTTCTTTATTATCACATGCGAATTAAATAAAAAATTTGACTTCTGGAAATCCTTTTGGAACCCCATGCTAAAAGGCATGTGTTTCACTTCCGGACTAAACGAAAATAAACAAGTCAGATGTGAATGAACGAATTCAGGAAAAGTGATTTTACACTTTTAATCAAAGATGGGCTGTTGTGGAGAAGATACGTATATCAGTCCATTTGTAAAGTATTTGCTGTTTTTCTTCAATTTTCTTTGTTGGGTAAGTTTTTTGGGTTTATCTTGTCACTTGTTTTGTGGCACTGTAAATTTTAAAATCCTTGTAATGGATTTACAGAGTAAGACAAATAAATATTAAAAGCTTATAACATGTTACATTCTGGCGCTTTTCATCTGTCCATGATCTGTATTCTTTTTGGGGACATTTCCTCATGTTATGGCCCAACTTGATCATATGAAATCCTAAAAAAATTCATTGGGTCTTCAGAATGTGGTATTTTCATTTTGCAGTATTTTTTGATGTGTCCGCAACGAAAATAATAATTCATTCTGTGTATGGCATTCGGTAGATGTCCTTGGTCATGTTGGTACTCGATTTGGCTTCCTATTTCGATATTTTTGGAAAGGAGTACTTTTGGATTGAGGTTTTCCATATTATTTGATTTTATTGCTGATGGTGAGAGGTTACTTCTTTAAACATGTATACAGAATAACTAAATTTACTGTTTTTTATGCATTTTCGGTATTTTTTGTATTAACCTTGCAGGGATGGGCAAGACATCTTTTAGGGTCTTCAATTGTACTGGCTAGTATAAACTTTAGCCCAAGTAGACAATTCTTCGTTCTCGTGATCTATGTAAATTTCTGTGGCCAGGGGGACAACCATATTTTTTTCAGGGGGATGGGGGGATGGGGGTTCTTGAGCCATTTTGCCTAGAAAAATTATTTATTAGAATAGAATACAATGTATATAGAATATTTTTATTTACCAATAATTAATCATGTGCCCATATTTAATTTCATGCATATCTCTTAAACATTATTTATAACCAAATGTGACATCAGATTCTTTATTTAGGCCATAGTAAAAAATATTCTAGATTCTCATCCCCACTGCCCGATTTTTTCACTGCTTCAAAAAAATTTATCTTGATTTTTTGCTAATTTGGGTAAATTTCTTTTAAAATGTCAGCATTTTTAATTTCTCAAAATTTGATAAAAAATGTAAAATAAAATTCGCCCCCCCTACCACCAAGAAAAAATGGATGAGAATCTCGGTATTATTTTATTATGGCCTTATATATAAAAAAAATCTATTCAAAACAAAATTAAATTATTTATTTTTATCATTGTTTATGGCAAATAGGATTAATATCTATTTTTAAAAGCACCCAATCCTTCCTCCTCCTGAAAATCAAATGCCCCCCCCCCCCCCAACATCAATATGGCATATTTGCAGAGGTTATTTCGAATGAGTTTGAAGGGTTTTCCAAACATGAACCTAAATATTTTCAATGGTGCAACTATTCAAAATAACATACAAACATTTGTTCAGCCAACAATACTATGAAATCACAAATCTTGCCATTATGCCAAAATGTTTTTAACAATAACTTCATTTTCATTTAACAAAAATGTTTAAGGCCAGTGTTTTTTTATTACTTGGTTTACGGATTTTTTCATGAAAAATGTTGGATGGGTGGTGGTAAAAAAAAAAAAAAAAATCCAGATCTTCATCAGACCTAGTGAAAATTTTGTTGAAAATTTATTTTAGAATATTAGCTCAATTTGAAATACCCATACTATATGTAAGTCAGATAATTGTCCCTATTTAAATTGTTTCACTTTCATGGGTGAAAGTGCCATTGGAATGTCCACACTTATCTAGATATATAAGAAAATGAATATCAGGATCTTTCCAATCACTGCTGTTATATGATCCTAATTGACTGTTGCGGTACGTTACTTTTCAGAAAAATATTTTTTTTTGTATTATCAGTGTTGAACAATCAGAAAAAAAAATTATCAGTCGACCATCGGAAATAATCGGACAGCCATAAATAAATTTCAAAATGAATACCGAAGCAAGAGCCATAAATCGTATATCCAGAATGGATTAATAATCGATTATAATAAGAATGTTATTTAAAGTGCTGCTTTATCAAATATCAAAATAAGTTTTATCTGAAAAATTGTTCTTAATTTTGATTTACAATTTTCCCTATGTATGTTATGAGTGAGTTAACTGAAATTTGAATTTTATCCCTATTAGTCAATATATATGTTTTGTTCAGACATGAGAGGACTGTCGTCCCATCCCCTCATTTTCTTTTATTCATACAAGCTAGGCAGGAGTCGACATTACGCCAGTGATGACAATAGTGATAGACTGACAGACAGACACAAAGTGTGGCTTGTCCAGGTCGCCTGCTGCGTGATTCAGATGTGTTATTTCCCTTATGCATAGCATTGGGCTTTGTCAAATACTAATTAAGTACCACTTTTATTCAACAAATTCCAAAATAAAGATTTCAAACAATTTGCATTACAGTAGATATAAAACATTTTTCAAATGGACTACAGAACTTCCTACTTTGGGTTATCATATAGCCCAACAAAAATAGGCATTCAAAGACCATTGTATCTATAGATTATTCTAATTAATGAAAATAAATACTTTTTAACTAGATAAAGTATGAAAATAAAAATAATGTTAACAAAAACATAATAATTATTGGTCAATTTTAAAAACACAGAATTTAAAGAAACTCTAAAAAGCTTTAACTGTACTACACTAGTAATCCATCTCACTTCTCAATAGTAATTGATATCTTATAAAATAGAATTTATTTTTGTGCTTTTATTCCCTCTTATCACTTTTGTATCATAAATATATTCTCCGTTAAGTATTGGTTCCTTGTGGTGCGATGTGTTGTTCATGAGAAATTTGCGGTATACAGACATACCGATTAACCGGAAGTTTACTGTTTCCCTTGTACAGTAACACGAGTTTTGCATGAATTTTGTCATTTCTCGTAAATATTCTGATGAATAAAGCTAGCGGTTGTGGAACCAACATATCAGGAGCGTTTGTTGCGACGTCGGCGATTTTCAATTATTGTTTATCATTTTGATACAGACGGATGCTAATTTGGATACCGGTCCCGTGCATGTTACCGCTGCCAGAAGATCGTTTTGATCGCTTTAGTCTTTACATTGCAAAAAGACGTTAACTACCAACATTTTTATACCCTTAATTATTATTTTTTTAGTTTTTACTGGAAAATTTCGCTCGGCGGGAATACGAAAAATAAAAAATATGAAAAATCAAAATTTTATTTTTTTTCCAAATCTGAAAAAATCGGGACAGCGGATCCGTAAACCAAGTAATAAAAAAACAATGGCCTAAGGTAAAACATTGAAATAATATTGTCTCAGTCACGGGTAATATTTTTGAGAATGTGATAATCTACCATAACACCCTCCATTGAAGGCAGTAGGTTTATATTAGCCAATTCACAACAAACTTTGCACATTTGATGGACACAATGGCCCAAAATTTTTTATACTTTCCAGGATAATTTAGTTTTTCATTCGACAATTGTAGGCTTTATTCAGGCTCTAAAGGATCAAAATGGCCAAAACTACACTTTTTCAAAACATGTAAAGATTTTTATTTTTCATTGGATTTTAATAGGGTTTGTTTCTTTTGATTTCTTTTGATATAAAAGCTTCCAACAGTATATGTATTTTTGAGCATTGTACTAAATGGAGTTTGCCAATAGATTTAAGGTGGTTTGGGTGTATAAAACTGCGTATCCACCTCTAGCATATGATAAAAATTGGAATAACATGAATAAACCATTAAGATTATTTTGCATACTTAATTGATAATAAATCAGATAAAATAAGCAACAATTTGCCCTAAATACATGTGTATGTAAAATATTTCCGTTTTTATACAACCGCAAAAAATTTTGTGGTCGTATAATGGTATGGCACTGTTGTCGTCGTCGTTGTCGTCGTCGTTGTTGTCGTCAGCGTCGTTGTCTGTAGACACTTTAAGTTTTGGCCAATACATCAAGTTCAAGTTGAACAATCCTTATGAAATTTTAACACAATGTTCCTTGGCACAAATGGAAGGTGTGGATTGGTTTTGGTTATTATGGCCCCTCCCGTTTTTAAAATAGGGGCCAAAAAGGGCAAAATTGGGTGTTTTCACCTATTTAGCTGTAGAATTTTTATTAATTATCGGATTTTGATGGGGTTTCTTTCAGTGTGCTCCTGAGATAATTTCCAATCGGTTGTATGACAACTGATTTCACGTTCATGAGATAAATGGGGTCAAAAAGGGGCGAATTTTAAAAAATTTATTTTTTTTTTTTTAGTCTGATTTTGATGCTGTTTTTTGCAATTGATTCCTTATGAAAAATGAACAGGCGCTGCAGTATCAGATTTTTGATAATTTGTTTCTTTTCCGAGTTATGAGGGGCCAAATGGGGCAAAAATTGCAAACATGCAGATTACATAAAATTTTTATTTTTCATCGGATTTAGATGGGATTTTTTTCTTTGGATTCCTCTTGATGTAAGCTTTCATGAGTATGCAAATTGATTTGGTGTAGCTCTTACCGTTTCCGAGCTACAAGGGGTCAAAGAGGCCAAAATTGCAAATTTTCGAAATATGTGAAATCTTTATTTTTCATCGGATTTCGATGGGATTTATTTCTTTAAATTCCTCCTGATATTAGCTTTCAGTACAATGTCAACGGATTTTGCGTAGCTCTTATGGTTTCGGAGCTACAAGGGGTCAAAGGGGCCAAAATTGCAAATTTTCAAAATATGTGAAATCTTTATTTTTCATCGGATTTCAGTAGGATTTTTTTCTTTGGATTCCTCTTGAGCTGTCGGTAGTATGTCAGTGGATTTTGCATAGCTATTACCGTTTTGGAGCTACAAGGAGTCAAAGGGGCCAAAATTGTAATTTTTCGAAACATTTGAAATCTTTATTATTCATCGGATTTCGATCAGTTTTTTTNACGTGCTGCTGGGATGGCCCTGTTTTTTGCAGTTGTCAACTATATGAATGGGTAGTCATTTTTGACATCATATATATAAATGGGTCGTAAATTAACCCCAAATGGCCAGAATCTCTACTGGTTGCTGTAATTAATCAAGTATTTATCATTATTTGATGTTTAAGAACAGTCCTGTTGTGAAATTAATGGTTTTCTGACTCAAATTACACATATTTAGTATACAGTAGGGTTGCTTATTTTTGAAATTTACTATATGAATGGGACAATATTTTGCCTGGGGAATTACAGTGCTCCCTCGTTATACCACCCCTCTTTAACGGCAGTCCCTCAACTTATCGCCAACCATTTTCAAGGTACATTTTTCAAAAGTTGCATAGTTTCTATGTTATTTATTCCCTCGATATATCGCCACCCTCACTTATTGCCAAAATTTTCTCTGGTCCCAAAGGTGGCGATATAACGAGGGTGCACTGTATATGAAAGGGGGTATTTTCAAAATGCCAGCGGCAGGCCTGTACCCATTTCCACCAGAAGTGACCCCCCCCCCCCTTGAATACACACACAAAAAATCTTTCTTCCTATTTAGCTAGTACTTTGAAAAATGCAACTTCATCATGTTCATTTATATAGAACAATAAAGGAAGTACACTAATCATTTTATGAAATTACATTTTTTAATAAAAAATAAATTTTTGTTTACTGGTTGTGGCCCTGTTAACTGATTTAATTGGAAAATTGCAATATCTCTATTTTTCAAATTTGTTTATTAAGGAGTATCTCCGTTGTGCAAAGCTCACCTCTAATTACTCATTATACCCCCAGTGAACAAAGTTGTGGGTTGTATAGAAATCATCTTGTTCGTCTGTCTGTCTATCTGCCTGTTTGTCTGTCTGTCAGTCTGTTCATTTACCTTGTCAGTGCATGTCCTGAAGATGGGCATGAAGTAATATGGTTGCTGCTCGAAATTTGGAAGGGGAGGTAATTCGTCTTTGAATATTTTCTGGAAAAAAGCGTGGAACAAACCTTGTCAGGGCATGTTCTCCTTAACGGCTGCATGGATTTTGATTAAATGTTACACGGTTGTAGAAAAATACCTCAAGATGTGCATGATATAATATGGTTGCTGTCTGAAATTTTAAAGGGGAGATAATTTGTCTTTGAATATTTTTCTAGAAAAAGGGGCAACGAACCTTGTCAGCACATGTTCTCCTAAACAGCTGCTTGGATTTTGATGAAATGTTACACAGTTGTAGTACACCACCCCAAGATGTGTATGAAGTAATATGGCTGCTGTTTGAAATTTTAAAGGGGAGATAATTTGTCTTTGAATATTTTTCTAGAAAGAAGGAAAGGGTGTGTGTGTGTGTGTGTGTGTGGGAGGGTGCGAACCTTCTCAGTGCATGTTCTCCCAAACAGCTGCTTGGATTTTGGTGAAATTTTACACATTTGTAGTACACTACCAGAATATGTGCATGAATTAATATGGTTGCTGTCTGAAATTTTGATGGGGAGATAATCTTCAAATATTTTCTAGAAAAAGAGGGAGGGGGGCTGAACCTTGTAAGCGCATGTTCTCTTAAATGGCTGCTTGGATTGTAACGAAATGTTTTAATGTTGTAGTATACCACCAGTAGATGTGTATGAAGTAATATTGTTGCTGTCCGGAATTTTGAAGGGGAGATAATTCATCTTTTAATATTTTTTTAAAAAAGGTGGGAGGTATATCATTGTGTCCACACTTTTATTGTGTCCAGATTTGTACTGTGTCCACAACTGTATTGTGTACACACACAATATTTACACTTGCCATATTGATTCAGGATTCAATTAGCGGGGGAGGTATAACTTGCTGCCATCGGCGACAGCCCTAGTTTACATGTATACTAGAGGGTTACAATAGGGGAGGGTCCCTTTCCCGAAATCTTGTCATATATCTCAACTTTCCTGTTTCATGGGCGGGAAAATATTTTACAAATACTCCTAAAGAACCTCTCTTTTCCTGATTCATAGACATTTCTTCAGGGATTCCTGGTTTAAGCCGACACCATTTCCATTTTCACAGACTCTTTTTTTGTAACGAACCCATTTCCCATTCACTCAGAAATGCAAATCCCTCTTTGGCTTAAACCCCAAAGAGACCCACTTACTACTACATGATATTTTGTTTCTTGTACATCTACGCAAAAAATTGTTAAAAGATCAAGGTCATTTTTAGAGTAATATTTTTCTCAAAAATTGTTTATCAGTAAAGTTTGCATATTTTAACAACTTTTTTATATCTTTTTCAGTTATTTGGTGGTTTATTGGTGGGTATTGGAATATGGGCATTTGTGGAGAAGAACAAATATTACCAGACAGAAATACTGACATTTTATGATGTATTTTTTGACATGTCCATCCTACTTATCGTGTTTGGATCTGTCATATTCCTGATTGGTGCTGCTGGATGTATTGGTGCCTTAAGAGAAAATTTACTACTGTTAAAAATTGTAAGTCTAAACACTCTGGTATTGAGCAGAAATTTGAAAATTGTAAGTCTATCCTCTGTAGATTATTTATGTCTGTACCAGGTATGAATATGTTTTCTCTCTCCCGTGACGAAAGGTGCAGAAAGCGAGACATATGCGTACAAAATACGACGGCGGCGGCAGTGTAAACTTTCATGTTAAGTTTTTGTGATTAGGTCACTTTCTCAGTAACTATAAGTGGTAGGTCAATGATATTTGATATATATGTTGGTCTTGGGTAGTATATGAAAGTCTGCTATATGGCTTTTGTCTGTGACCTCAATTTCATGGTCCAGTGATCATGTTAAGTTTCGTAGTATGTATTAATGTAAGGTCAATAATATTTGGTATGTGGGTTTGTCTTAGATGGAAAATGACAGCCTGCTATTTGGTTTTTTGCCCTTGACCTCATTTTCACGGTCTAGTTAACTTGTTTGGTTTTTCAGTATCTAGCTGTGGTAGCTAGGTCATTGATATTTAGCATTTTGTTTTGGGTTATACATGACAGTCTGCTGTATTGCCTTTGTCAGTTAATCTAATTTCACAGTCTAGCAAACATGTTAAGTTTTTTGATTTAGGCAGTTTTAGTTTTCGTATCAATTTTGTGACCAAGTAGGGACGGGAGAGACATCTATTTGGGTCCATACTTGTTTCAAGGACTACATACAGTTAATTTTAAATAGTATACTTTTGCTGAACAAAACAATCCAAAATAATTCAGAATGTGACTGAACATTCACAGTTTTGTCTGTCAGTGTCATGAAAAACAAACAAAATATTTTTCAATATTTCCCTTTTTCCAAATAATCCGCTCCACATAAATTTAGTGCAGCAAATAAAGACTTCGTTTACATGATTCACAAAGTTTTTATGGAACTGAAATGGAATTATAAAGATACACTGATTTTAAGGAAATAATTTATGTATAAAATCTGGCAGGTCAATCACATTCTTCAGACCTATTTAGTTTGTGAGTGAGTCGCCTGAGTTTAAACATAGATAATTTCCTAAATACATGTATACATTATGAGTGTTTAATCCTAAAATGCATCCGGAAATACAATGAGTGTGAACACTATACAATGCTATATAAAACATGTAAAATAAATGTCTGAAAAAAAAAGGAAAAATTATTTAAATGTACATTTTTTCTGTTACAGTATTATTACAGTATGGTCCTGATATTCCTAGTGTTAGTAATTGGTGCCGTTTTAGCTTTTGTATTTAAAGACAAGTTAAAAACGCTGCTGACAGAAGTGTTACAGGAAAATCTGATTACAACGTACCAAGACGAACCTGATAGACAAGCTGCTATTGACTGGATACAAGAAAATGTAGGTATTTTTGCTTTTGTATTTTAAAAAAAATTTAGAATGCAAATGATCTAGGTACATGTACAGTTAAACCTGTCTAAACCGAACCCTGACTAAACCGAAAACCTGTCTAAACCAAACATAAAGTCAAGACCCTTTCTATCAATTTCTATATATTTTAAACCTGTGTAAACCGAACACCTGTCTAAACCAAACAAAATCTTCAGTCCTAAAGGGGTTTGGTTTAGACAGATTTCACTGTATTACATTAAAAGTTTATCACAACGTACCATGATGAACCTGATAGACAAGCTACTATTGACTGGATGCAAGAAAATGTATGCTTTATGTTCTACACTTGATCTATTTTTAGGTAAATCTTGGGTAGTTCTTTCTTATGAAAGATTTGTCAGTTTATATAGCCTTGTTTTTTTTATTATGCCCCCGCCGCTAGGCGGTCGGGGGCATTAAGGTTTACCCTGATCCGTCTGTCCGTCCGTCCGTACGTCCATCTTTTTGGTTTCCAGATGATAACATGAGTATCCTGCATCGGATCAAAACCAAACTTGGTCACATGCTTACTTATCACCCAAGACAGAACCCTATCGATTTCCAGGTTGGTACCCCCAAGGTCAAGGTCACAGTTGCTAAAAATAGACTAAAATTTCAATAAAATTTTGGTTTCCGGATGATAACTTGAGTATCCTCTATCGGATCATACCAAACTTGGTCACATGCTTACTTATCACCCAAGACAGAACCCTATTGATTTTCAGGTTGGTACCCCCAAGGTCAAGGTCACAGTTGCTAAAAATAGACTAAAATTTCAATGAAATTTTGGTTTCCGGATGATAACTTGAGTATACTACATCAGATCAAAACCAAACTTGGTCACATGATTTCTTATCACCCAAGACGGAACCCTATCGATTTCCAGGTTGGTACCCCCAAGGTCAAGGTCACAGTTGCTAAAAATAGACTAAAATTTCAATAAAATTTTGGTTTCTGGATGATAACTAGAGTATACTACATCGGATCAAACCAAACTTTGTCACTTGCTTGCTTATCACCCAATACAAAAGCCTATTGATTTCCAGGATGGTAGCACCAAGGTCAAGGTCACAGTTGCTAAAAATAGATTAGTATTACATATAAGACTGTTTCTCAGATTATTTGTTGGAACTACACATTATATCAAAACCAAACCAGTTCCAGTGCCTATTTATCACAGGAGAAAGATCCTTTTTTATAATATTTGATATATATATTGTACATAGTTATGCCTTTAATAATTTAAGGGTTTCGATTGCAAGGAGGCATGGGCATGCGTGTCCCATGGACACATTCTTCCATTTTTATTGAAAATGTTATGAATATTTTTGTAGTCATAGCCCAAAAGTATCTAATATGAAAAGACAATTTATATCAACTTAATAATACAAGTTTATAGAGCTTTTCTCTAATTCTTTTCCATATTTCGCACTTCCCAAGCCATGTCAGAAAAAAATGATAACTACACGTAACTTGGGATAGATTTCCTCTCAGTAGCTGCTTAGCTGTCTTTATTCTCAAAAAAAGCACATGAGAATCTTGGGAAGTACAAGACTGGGTTGCACAAAAGTTAATAGACTATTAAATATTTAATAGTCTATTAAGCTTTAACATTTCCTACTGATTTAATAGACTATTAACTTTTAATAGTCTATTAAGTTTTAATTGAGCTTTGTGCAACCCAGTCCTGATCGTTAGACGAAACGAAATTTATTTAAGTTCAATGCAAGTGAAAATCATGAAAGTAACAGGGTTTCCCAAAGTATCTGAAAAGTTCATATCATTATCTTATAAATGAAATCTGTGTTATAGGAAGACTGAATATATTTCAAAGAATATCTGTAAACCCAATCAAGTCTGATAAGTCTTTTCATAAAACAACTATTTCAGTAATATCTAGTATCTATTAAATTAGATACTAGATATTACTGAAATAGTTGTTTTATGAAAAGACTTACCAGACTTGATTGGGTTTACATATATTCTTTGAAATATATTCAATAGAAACAATAAATGTTAGAGTGAGGATTCATACATGTTTATTGGAGACCTGTCTATAGATGTTCTTCATCCAGTCTTCCTATAACACAGATTTCATTTATAAGATAATAATATGAACGTTTGATTTCTTAACGCACCTAAATATGTCAACTCCACAAACTTCTATATTTGGAAATAAACAAAATTCAGAACTCTCAAGGGTTTACCATACAGCAACATTTAGTTCGAATACCAGCCAAGTGACATAATCAAGGAACTCTGGGATATATTCCTTATCCTAAGTAAAGTCTAGAGAATTCTGAAGTTTACTTTTGTTTCATGGTCAATGGAGTTGACAAGTTCAAAGGATTGCTCCCAATTAAACAGAATGTAATTGGAGTGGGCTCATGATATTTTTTGAAAAGATAAACATCTTGGGGAAGTGAGCTAGACCAAGTTTTAAATATTTTCTGAGAAGATAACAAAATGAATAGGGTTGAAGCAAGCAGGTGTGGAACTGATGTCCGCCCCATGATGAGGAAATGTCTGAAAGGATAATTCAGGATTTGATTTGCTACAACGGGGGAAACTGGTTGCTTGCTAATTTTTCATCACTTGCAGCGATTTCCTCTTTTGCTGCAAATTGTTTCGCAGCGACCACGATCACGGATAAATTATTTCAGTCGGTGTACATTGTCATAACGGCGGATCAGTAGGATGCATTAAGAAACCGTTCACTATGTCGAGGGTAAGACGTAACAACTACATGGCATGCTTTTAGGGGAAATCTTGTAGAGTTTTTGTTAATGTCATGATACATGTTTCTTAGACTGTGTACTCTAAACTACATGTATGTCACTAGAATCAAAAGGGGGTGATGACATAGTGGAGGTACCTACATCATACGAAGGTAACAAGTGCCTGTGTTATGATAGTACATGTATAGTACTTAAAATCCCATATATTATTTCAAGCTGAAGCCAAGTCTACAAATGTACCATGTCTACTTTGTTGTCATGACACCAGAAAAAAATCCATATCAATCGATACCTGGCAATATCTATTGAAAGTACATGTATTTAGAAAAAGGCTAGTACCGTTTTCTGTACTCCATGCCTGTAGATATAACTCTGTTATTTCCTGTTATTACATGTAGATCGGCTTTATTTAATAATTATCATAAATATCTCGTTCTCCCCAGTATTTATGATGGTGCTACCATGATAGATTCAGGAGGATAATATGAAGATTATTCCATAGTTTAACTATTCACAGTGCAAAGTTCTAATGTAGTATGTCAGAGTAATTAATTGAATTAAAGTGCAATGTTATAAAAGGGGTGGTCAAGATGCCTAAGCGTGATGCATTTTAACCATCCCTATTCTTATGAAGCACTTCAATTTATTACCCTGAAACAAAACTTATTTCTTTACTTGCCCTTTCATAATCATTGCTTTTGGTGAATATTTTTTCCCATTTTGGCCAGTCACCCTCTGTTTGTCTGTTTGTTAACTTTTTGGTTTCCTGAGTTTTTCTGTAACCACCTGACATATTGTATATTGGTGTTCTTAGATGGGATACAGCTTTTGGACTGATATTATCAAGTTTCAAATCTTTTCTTATTTCAAAGATAACTGCCTAAGCAGCACTCCAGCGTTCAGCGCTTTGATTATTATTATTTCTGATACTCTTTTCGGATATTCAGTCAAATATTTTGGACAAGTTAAAATTTCATTTGGACAAGTAAATCACCAGAGGTACTTGTACGAAGGGACAAGTTTGAAAAAAAAGTTATTGTAGAGGCCTGACCTAGGGTCATTTGAATCATTCCTGATAACTTCAATGATTTCAAAGGACATATGATGGATATTGTTTTATGTCTTGAAGCCCTTTGTAAATCTGGGGCTTTAACTGTGAAAATATTACTATTTTAATAATGTGAAAATTTGCTATAATCAATAGAAAACAAATCCTACACAATATCTACCCTAG
>MJUU01045990.1:41618-55920 GCA_002080025.1 Modiolus philippinarum | reverse complement strand
CTTGTTACATATTGACTGTTACATTGAAGTCTTGTCTCATTAATGCATTCCATTTTTTTTTCATACATTGTTAATGTGCAGCAAATATGATGAAAATACAAATTAAACAAAGAAAATTCACAATGTATAACATTTTCTTGCCAGAATTATTGTAAGCAGATATCCCACCAGATTTTTTAAGAATTGTGTCAGATAATTTTTTTAATCAAATATATGTTAATGATAATAAAAACACACCATTTTGCCAAAAAAATCAATAAAATCAAACTTTACAACTTTTCATATTTTTATACATTGACAACAGGATATTTGTTGTAACAGATTTGCCAAACTGAGATTTTTTATGTACATAGAAATACATGTTATATGTTATTTTATTGTGTCGTTGTGTAAATATTGTGGTCTGCCACATTTTGTGTTATGAATACTGTTTTGTACCCGTGAAAAATATATTAAGGTAGTTCGGGGGAAATTAATTAAATGATAGATTTTTATGGTCTTTATAGGAGGAAAATAAAAAAATTGATATTTTAAATATGTATGAAAAGACACATTTTTCTGAATATGTTGGACAAAATATATTGAAGAAATCAGTTTGAAAATTAAAAATGTAAAAAATCTTATCACACTATTGAAAAAAAATCACAGAAATGTTATAAATGTATTTCTCTTACTTTTACTGTATAATTATCTCCCTTAAGTATCAAAGTTTCTTGAAAACTTGATAAATTTGCATACTTAAAGCATAAATGGTGCTTATTTGAATATATTATTATATTAAAGTCAATAAACATAAAAATCTTTTTGATAAAAGTTGAATAGTGAATTTCAATTTTTGTCAGTTGAACAAGACGGATGCACAACTTTAGACACCTAAATTACCATAATTCTGCAAGAAAGTAATTGTTTTTATTTCCATATCATTCTACAAATCTTATTGCAATTAGATCATATATTTTTTCATATCATTTGGTAATAGTGTTTATCATTTTCTTATTAATTTTTTTTCTTGACTTGAATGTGAATTAAAAAATCTCTTGTAATTTTGTCAATTCTTATTTCCACAAAGTTTACCCCGTCATTGGATTGGTATTGAATATTATGCTAGCCAAAAATTTAAAGAAGTGTGTGTACTCCTTGCACAATATTATTTTATTTTAACTTTCTATAGATACATTGGACTAACTTTGAGAGAAACATGTACATGACAAATTTGAAAGAATTTGATTTGCCAAAATCTCAATCTTTCAAATAAAGGATTAGGTACTGTAAGGGCCTTCTATGGCCTAAAAATAAATTTGTTTGAATTCACAGCATTTTCTTATGAAAATGTTCTATAGTTATTTGTTTACAGTAAATAGTACGATTTCTCAAATATTGATGCATGATTACTGAAAATTTGTGAAGGAACAAATTGCAAATTTTGTCAAAAATGACAAATTTGACCAATTTTGACATCAATTTCTGTATTGGAAACATTGAGCACATGCAAGAACCACAAAAATATTCATATCAGAGGTTCAATCATTTGTACTAATGATTTGGTAAATTATCTAATTGGTTCTTGCATGTGCTCAATATTTCCAATCGGGAAAGCTTGTAGAAAATCTACCAAATTTGGTGTATTTCAATGAAAACATTCAAAAGTAGCCTTTATGTGACGTCAGAACTGTAACCATTGTGATGTCATGGGTTTAACTTTTCAATTTTTGTCTGTAAGTGGGATCTCAACTTTCAAACAAACATAAAGAAAATCTTGAGGTGCAACTTAAAATTTACAGAAGTTTTGGGCCAAATCAGCCCCTTAATGCACTTTGTCTTTTGTTGAAATAGAATTAAAATTTAAAACTTTGAATTGTCATGTGTTTGGATATATTTGGTCATTCATCTCCATTTACAAAGGTTTTAAAACTTGAAAAGGCCCATACTTCAAAGTCATGATTGATGACAGTACATGCCAAGCATTTTGACTGAGAATCCAGATTTTTTTGGTATATCATTATAAGCTTCTATTTGTGTTTCTGTATTAAACTATCATTAGCAAAGAATATACATGAAGTATGTAAATGCTAATTCCTGGAAATGGAAACATAATACTTTGAGTCAATATCTCACAAATTTTTATTTGACCATTGGTGAAAACATTTTGATTGATGTAACACATGAATTGAGAGATATTCTTGTCTAACTGAACCCCTTTTGGATTATATGTATTATTCAGTTATAATGAGTTTTGTCTCGCCTCCAATGAAAGGCACATAAAGAGAGTCATAGGCATACAAAGTAAACTTTCATGTTAAGTTTTCTGATTAGAATTGGAAGATCAATTGTATTTGATTTATAGATTGGTCTTGGGTAGAATATAAAAATCAGCTTTCATAGTCTAGTTAACATGTAATGTTTTTCTGACTAGTTCACTTTCTCAGTAACTATTAGTCGTAGGTCAGAGTGCCATATGGGTTTTGGCTAGTGAGCATGTTATATGTTCTCAGTATCAATTAGTGATAGGTCATTGATATCTGATATTTGGGTTGGTCTTGGGTAGTACATGACAGTCTATTATATGTCTGTTGTCTGTGATCACAAGTTCATGGCTTAGTGAGTTCCGTCTGATTTTTCACATCAATTTGAGCAGCTAAGCAGGGATTGTGAGACGTCTAGTAGAATTCACATTTGTGTAAAAAAGTGTTGCTAAACTTGTTTAGACAAGTTTCCAGATAGTCAGGGTTAGTTTTATGAAGATTTTACTATATATCTATTTATTTTACTAGTTTTCATAACTATACATACAATTATAAAATAGATAGTTCATATCATCTTAGTCATAAACATATATTATAGATGAACATTTTTACATATGTTTATTTCCTGTATTTTTTACATTCTATTATTTCTTGCCATGTTTATCTATTTTTCAATTCTAGTGGAACTTTAATGAATCAAACACCTAAGGGATTGATGAAAACATTTGAGCTGAAGGGATGTTAAAGCTATCAAGGCCGAATCATGTTTAAACTTGTACAAAGGGACCCTATATAGGGTTTGAGATACCCATGGTTTTGGAACTATTGCAGTTCGAGCCATCGAAGTTCTACTGTATATAAAAGTAGTTTAGTTCTAGTCAGTTTACAGATATTTATATTAATATACTTCATTATCTCAAAAATATGTAATTGTAAATAGTGCCATGTCATGCATATTCATAGTTGTTAGAGAAAAATACTCACTGAGTGAAAACACTTGCCAAAATTTTTATGAATATGCATAATGCCTGGTTACTTATGGTGCTGATTTTCTACACAATTTTATCAAGGAGGAATGAATTTCTCTTAAAAATATCATGTATGTTATTGATTTTTTTTAGTTCACTCGCAGGTTTGATATATATATATATATATCCTATGTAATGGTTTATAAGAAATTAAGAATCTCTTACTATTTTATGAGTTAAGGTTTTCACTTTTGTCAGTTCATGTTTTTTGTGTCCTAATAAGTCTTGTTCAATTTTGAAACTTATGAATGCATATAATTTTATATTTGGTTTTTGAGTATTTTAATTTGAAATCTTTTATAGCCCACAATGAAAAACTTTATTAAAAACAACAGATATCAGTTAATGAATATGTCAATTTAATTAAGATAGCTTCTGTTCATTATCTTGGTGCAAATCTTAAGTAATATACATTTCAGATTATACAGCACTTCATTTATATGTTACCATAACTACAGCAACAACTTTATCCTTATAGAAATGTACATACATGTATGAATTACATTTATTGTGGCATAATTAATGTTACATACTCATATTGTGTTTTTTTTTTCTCATTTTATCAGAATATACAAGAGTCAAGACATATCTCTATTAGACAAGTCTCTATGACAACCTACATAATTTTTATATTATGACATCATTTCAGGATTTTTGGAAACATTCAGGGAAAGAAAAAAAAATTATTCAAAATATCCTTTGTTGGTTCCGTTGTTGCCCAAATTCATGTCTGATTAATTAATCATTAAAATGTTAGTAATTCCACCATTGTTTAAGCTGTAAGATAGTCAATGTCTTTAATACTCTTTCTTAATCTCCCTACCTGCCATGATATAGGTTTTTGTTCAGACTCTCCCCTAGAAATAGGTAAAGTTAGCAGGCTAAACTTACTAAAATGTTTCAGAAACTATCAGAAGTAAACAATTTCTTTAAAATGACATGATTTTTTTCTTTTCTTTATATGATAAAGTATTCTTCCACTATGAAACAGATAATCTGTCACAAATGAAGCAAATAAGTTTGGACTACATGTAAGTATGACATGGCAGTCTAGTTATGCCATTACTATTGACTTATAAAAATGTGCCCAATGTTGGAAATGACACACATAGTAGTGTATTATCTTTTCACTGAGTTTTATTTGTACGGTGAATATTTTGGAAACTGAAATTACATGTAGATTGATTGCCATTACATTTCATGCCATATGTCTATTATTTGAAGTTGGTTTTCTATTACAAGTAACTTATTTTCTATTTTACATGTTTGTAAATTAATGCTCTATTATTAACTTCTTATTTTTTAATGAAATTCCCAATGTGAAGTTGTTTTATTAAAGCATTTTATTATTAATGTGATAATGAAAGGATAAAGGAGCATTATTAGATGTTTTGTTTTGGGTCGTTTTAACCTGGATATGGGATGTTGTCTCCTTGACATTTACCCCATTTCCTTTCTTTTTCCTATTAAAAAGGAACCACTCTTTGTTGAAGTAAATAGTTGTATATTTCAGTTCAGGAGGTCAATTGTTGGCATAGGATTGTTTTTGTGATTGGAAATAATAAAAATTGCACCCTAGGAAGTGATGCATTACCTTTTCTTGTATAGAGTATAGAGATGACCTAACATTTTTGAGAATAATGAAATAATTTTCAGTTTGTTATTTCATGCATATATTTTATTTGTCAAACAATATATGATTTAACATCCCATTGTTTAATCTACATGAAAGACAGTTTTTAAAAAAACAAAAGGTTTAAGTTTTACTGCCTCAGATACATATTTTTTAAGATCATTGTATATTTACATATAACACTGGGAGTCAGGGAAATTGGATATCATATAACAGTTAATTTTCAAGAGGTTCCAATTTTTGCTATTTTCACAATGGTAATGGAAGTGCAAAATTATAAAGTTTGTATTTCTCTTTACAAGTTTGTTTTTTGCACAATTTTCCATTTGGAAAATTTATGACCTTAAATTTAATACCTCTCTATAGGTAACAAAAAGTGAGAAATTTTGCAATGTGAAAATTTCATGTTATATGGTATGTATATTTATATTGTCCACAGTTAAGGGTATCATTTATTAGTTTATTTACAAATTTCTATATATATTATATTGTTATCATTTGGTTTTCCAAGTACTCTGTATTCATTCCAGTTTATAGTAAAATATTTTTGAATAAAATGGTTTTTGGTACATCTTTCTCTGTTTTAATTGTATGGCTGTTTACTAATCAACAATGAAGGCCTCTGTTGCTTTAAAGATATTTGGGTGTTGGATAATATTAATTGTTTAGTACCCACAAAAAATAAATCAACAATTATCCAAAATGCACACCCGAAATAAATGGAAGAGGATAAGTTCTAAGATGTTTTAATTTATGAAACAAACACCTGTAGTCTTATCAAGAGAAAACAATTTTAAGACCAATTTCAATGAATTAAAATGTAGCACAAAATTAACCAAATCTAGAGATGAGAAATGGATAGAAGTTTTGTTGAATGATGAGTTTTTTTGAAACTTTTACATGCTATATCTGTGGACTAGCTCTGACACAAATGCATTGTTAAATGGATATTTTGAAAAATTTGGAAATTGGAGTCAAATCAGAGTGCCAGGATGTTTATATAACTTTAGGGTATAATCCAAGAACTTTTCAGGACTTGCTCATGCAAAGGTGACAAACAGGTAACTTGTAATCACAGAGCTGCTATTTGACATGCAGGAGATAATAAAACGGTGCACATAATGATGAATAAATTAGCAGGGAACAATGCAAAATATAATCAATAAATCAGAACTCATCAAGGAAGTACACAACAAATTCTGTCAGGGGGAAATTAAAATTTTATATTTATGCCTCTGATTTCATGAATATCAATAGAATGATATTAAAAAGAGAGAAGGGATAAAAGGATGATATAAGGAGTAAATATAATAAAAAAAAACCCAGCATATTTAAAACTAATACAAAACAACGGCAGTAGAATACCGAAGGAACAAAGAAATCGAAGTCCAAAGACATGGCCAAAACAAGAACACAGAAAACAATGGTGCCAGACACAAAACAATGATGTTAGACACACACAAAGCACAGAAATAGAAATTACAACATTCAAAACAAAGGCACTCACAGTGTGAACTCCAGTGAAACTGAGAGTGACATCAGGTGCTCCGGAAGGGTAAGCATGTCCTGCTCTGTTAACAGCACCCGTCACACTGTGAGTGAGTCGATCCAGGAAAATGACAAAGTCGGAAGTCAAATCCGGGAAGACGTGAATCTAGCTGAAAATGTCCACTTTCATTTGAGATACTGACACGTCATATCTTTCAATGATGTTATGGTGACGGCCATAGAATTTCTTGAGGGATGAAATTAACATAGATTGAACAAATCCCTGACTAAGCAGCTTTTGGGACAGTGTTTTTGCTCTGTTAAAAAATCACTGTACAAACTACACGCTCGACAGTAATGAATCAACTGTGAAATGTACACTCCATAGGCTGGAGAGGTAGGTATATTGCTGCTAAGAAAGGGAAAGTTCACTATTGGGAAATTAAAATCATCACGCTTGTCATATAGCTTAGATTTCAAACGTCCATCTTCGTCAATATACAATAAAAAATCTAGGTACGAAACTGAAGTAGGTGTTTCAGTTGTTTCTTTAATTTCAAGCTCATTGGGATAGATCTGATGTAAATACTCCTTAAATTTAGGATTTTTAAGAGAAAGACAATAAATGAAATGAAAGTTAAAAAGAAAACAAAGACCAAAAAAGGGATAAAACAAGACCAGTAACATGTCTGGACCTGCTTCACCGTCTCTCATGTTCAACTGTGAAATGTCGTTTATAAGGTTGCAAATTAAAATAAGTATTAATTTACTTTATCATCAAAACATTCTTCAAATGCAATTTATTATCGAAATACTATTAAGCTCCACACTATTACTGCAATAAGCAAAAAAAGTAAATGTGCAAAGTTGAACAAAGAATGAAATGAAAATTGTCCATATTACTTCAACGAAGGTGAAAACTCGATCTGTTTCAAATATTAAAATACTTTGCATCTATATGACAATAGAAGAAAGTGTGTCCATAGGACACAGTTGCCCCCGCCCTATAGATATAGGCAAACAGGAAGTAGATGAGTGACAGACTTGAAAGGGGAGACAGATAGATAGATTTATTTGATCAAATATCAACATAATAACAACAGTACATGTTAAAAATGTGACAATATTTTAAAAAATGTGTTGATATATGATCTGGATAGCCAATAAAAGCCATATTGCGTATTTCTAATGGGGTCCATTTTGTGACATTTTGAGACATGGTACAACTCGTCATACCAAGGCTTCAGATCAAATATCAAATCATTTCTCCATACACAAGGGATCCAGCCTTGACAGAAAATTTCGGACATACGTACGGAGAAGGGTAATAAGTTTTATCTCCGGCTTGTGATGAATGCGAGCTGTTGATTGGATGATAGCCCGTTGTTACAAAACCCATGCACCTGTCTCATTGTAAAGACGTTGCTAGCGCCATGGAATTCCTTTGTGTTACTGTCACATATGACACAGATGAAGTTGAAATTTCATATAGCTTTTCTTCCAATGATATGCTTTTTCAGTGCAACAAAAGACAAAGCCGGAATAAAATCCGTTACCTACGTTTCTACCCGTAGGCATTGAGATTGTACCACCCTTCAGCACCACTGTACAGCCTTCGGCTGCACAGAAGTGCCTCGGAGGGGGGTATAATCTCAATACCTACGGGTATAAACGTGGGTAACTGATAATGCCCCCGACGCCTAACGGCGGGGGCATAAAATACGTCATAGCAATGTAAAAATTCACGAAAAGCTACCCATTATCAATGCATTCAGAACTGCGTTACGTCTCTGGACACAAACTGAGTACATGATGAAATATAGAGCCAAGTTCAATGATGGATAAGTTTGACATTTTAAATCAAAACTGCCCAAAGGGGAGATACATATCTTCAGTGTGTCCAGAACAACAGTGTAAATTTTCATAAGCATTAGGCATAAGGTCTTGGAGTTTCAGATTACACAAACTTTGTACATATGATGAAAAAAGGCTAAGTTCAACAATGCATAAATTCCACATTTTTTATTTCAAAACTCCAAAAAGGAGTTGCACGTCTTCTATGTGCCCAAAACAACTGCAAAGTTTAAAAAGAATCTGGCATAAGGTGTCAGAGTTTCGATTACACAACTTTAGTACCATAATATTAAAATTTGGTGAAAAAAATACTTAGTTCACCAATGGCTAAATTTTACATTTTTCATTCACAACTGTCCAAAAGGGGATGCGCATATCTTCAAGTGTCCAGAACAATGGTGCAATGTTTCAAAAGCATCTGGTATAAGGTTTCTCAATTCCAGATTATACAAACTCAGTACCATAATGTTAAGATATGTTAAAAAAATTACTAAAGTTCAACACTGGATAAATTCCACATTTTTTTTTAAATCTCCCTAAAACGGAATGTGCACATCTTGTTCAATGTGTTCAAAACCAAGTTTCAAAAGTACCAGGCATATTGTGTCAGAGTTGCAGATGACACAAAATCAGAACCGTAATGTTAAAATTTGATGAAAATAACTAAATACCGAAGTTACTGTGAATTTACTTTCTGCATATGCGCATTTCGACAACTCATGTCTCTTCAGTGCAGATAAAATCTAAACGTTTGGAAGAACAGAAACTCAAAGATATTTAAAAACTGAAAGAGAACAAATAACCAAATGACTACGTTCAATGATGGTTAAATTTCACATTTTTCATTCAAAACTTTCCGAAAAAGGGGAGGTGCACATCTTCAATGTGTCTAGAACAACTGCAAAGTTTCAGAAGTATTTGGGTTAAGGGTGTCTGAGTTTCAGATTACACAAACTTGGTACCCCAAAGAGTGACGGACGGACGGGTCCGAGCGGCTCCTAGGCATGCGGTCACCGTTGGTGATGCAAGTAAAAAAAAACTATTGCATGCCTTACACCTGCCAAGTTAAACCCTGCCCGTCAAAGTCCAAGAGTTTTCAGTCTATTTAATGGATTAATTTATTTCACTTAAATGCATCCAAATTATATGGCTGTTGGGTAGAATTAAAAAATACCCTGTCTTCTAGATTTAAGAAAATTGGAATATACTTTTTGCAATCCAATTAATGGAAATGATTTATTTCACTTACATAATTCAAACTTTGTGGTTTTCTAAGCAGATTCACACAAAAAAAATCTCGTCTTTGAGAGTTTCAGGAAATTTTCGAGAATTGGAATAAAAATTTTTCGCAGTCCAATTGAAAATTATTTCAGTAAAATATATTCAAAAACTATGGGTTTGAGGTAGAATTTCCAAGAAGACATCATGTGTTTTTTAGAGTTTCATGAAATTACCAAAATTGGAACGTTTTGCAATCCAATTATTTAGAATAACAGTAATAAAATATATTAAAAAAATTCAACAATGTCTTCGAGATACTTTGGAAATTTACAAAAATGGGAATTAAAAATTTGGAATCCAATTGTTTAAAATTATTTATTTTACTTAACGTATTGAAACTGTATGGTTATTCAGAAGAATTCCCCAAACCCCAAACCCTGTGTATGAAAGTTCAAGGAAATCTACCAGAATTGGAATTAGAATGAAAACGACTGACGATGCAGTTTATAATTTTTGACTGACTATTCATCTGTCCGTCATTACTCACTTGATATATCATTTGTCCTTATAAGGTACAGCACCGCCAGTGTTTGTAGTAATTATAGGACTTTTCCACTTAAGTACAAAATTTCATCTTAATAGTGCAATTCCTTTCATATCGCTCGATGGATTAATTTTATACTGGTAGATGTGGAGATATGCATACCTTTCTGCAATGCCCATATCAAATTTAAAACTGTTTGTATGTGCGTGGGCTCACTTTATTTCGGAGTAAAATAATGCAGGATTATCCATCATGTCGGGGGGGGGGGGGGGGGGGGGGNGGGGGGGGAGGTCATTGGAGTGTTCCTAGGTTCTTTGATAAAACATAAGTTGGTGATGTCTAAACATACTGTTGCAGCTAAACGTTACCGCCTGACACCATCTGTGATTTCAGCTCCATTTTACAAGTTACCGTGTGTTAATTATGCTCGTGTTGTATCAACACCAAGCCTAAAGAATTGGCCTGTATTTCCTAAAATTCAAACTTTTATAGCATTTTGTTTTTATTACACCCTTATCATATTCCTTAGAAGTGATTGCGTCCGGTAATCGCTTAGTTTTAAATCATTGGAAATATCTCAGGAAACTCGAAAGCGGTCAATATATTGGTAATTAATCCTTCATGGACCGGCTCCCATTAATCAAGTAACAAGTATTGCGGTCAAGTGAGTGGCAAAATTTAAATTAGAAAGAGATTTTACACCCCGAACTGACCAATGAAAAGTAGCATTGTGGATGATTGATTGGCAACGGTGAATGTAGATTGTGACGGAATTAAAATGAGAAAATTTTACATTTATTCAACTTATCAAAAGACCATATATCCGTGTACTGGCATTTAGATTCAGCACTGAGTTTTGTGAATTATTCTCATTGCAGTGTTGTCAGATAATGAGGAGGCCCCCGATAATTAACACTGTGTTCTGTACAAGCAGTGTTTGTGAACGTCGGCTTGCGGTGTAAAATTTTACCCGTATGCGTCTTGCTTGGCATAGTGTTTTTAAAATATATATTATTAATACTAGGTTATTGTCCCTGACATGAAAAACATAACCGGCCAAATTATTAGCACTGCCTATTTTCATGCTGATTTCAATTTTGTCTAATTCCATACAAAATAATAATTCTACTATAATTTGCAGTAGGAAATACGCTGTCGTGGTTGGCTGCATTGACTTCCGGTAGCAATATCTGAAGTCGTTCGACGTTGACCGAACTACATTTAAATTCACCTTATCAATTCATACGCCAAGACAAATCAAATAGAACAAAAACATGTGATTGGCATAATTTATATAAGAATTTAATTACTTATCACCAGATTTAAAGAATTATAAGGATCAAATACCGTTTGAAAGGAATTTGTTGGAGTATAAACGGGACCAAGTCACTCACAAACATATCATGTCCTTCGGACTTTTATTTGTTTGTGAGTAAATTTGTCCCGTTTATACTCCAATAAATTCCTTTAAAACGGTGTTTGATCCTATAATAAATACACTTAATGAAATAAAAAATATGAATTTTATTCAATACAGTTTTACGGAAGGAGCCATCCAACAAAAGATGATCTTCCTATTTTATCGCTGCGAATATCTCCATGGCCTTGGTAAGTTGTGCTCGTTCGCACAAATACAACATCTCCTTTGACCAGTGTAACCAAAATTGTCGTCGATGAATGTCGCATTTCATTTTCACCTGATGAATCTACGAAAAAAGTTCCTTGTATATCGGAATTTTTCATTAAATCATAAGATCCATAGGCATGATACATACAAATACTACTACTGAATACATACACGCCATCTTGTGGAGCAGTGAACATCCCGGAATGAGGATTGTATCCATTTCCAACTTGACTTTTAAGAACATCAAATATAACAGTGTGATGCTTGCTCGGGGCGGCTTCGTTTTGACCCATATATGCATAAAATCCTATACTTTGACTTTGAATTTGTTGATTCGGGAGGAGAAGCCGTTTTCCTGAAAAAAAAAGTTCAATAAATATAAGTATTGAAATTAATTTGAATATCTGAATTCAGAAAACGACAAATTGTCATTTCGTGTATTCGTTTTTTTCTTCAGTACATGTTGAATACATCGGGAAACGAATACCGAAGCAAGAACGAGGAAAGCGGAAATTCTAAAATGACAAATCCAAAATCACGGCAATTCACAGCAACACGAATTGAGACCGTATGACAAAGACAAAACAAATAAACAAAAAAGAACAAGAATAATAAATAATCAAATAACCCAATAGGAAAAAGAAATTTAACATAAATCAACATAGGGACAACAGATTTAAATATCTTATTGGAAAAAAGAACGGAAATTTCAAGATTATCTTCCGTCGTCACGTATGTAACTCGATGAACATCTTCAGAGTTAAATTTGTCATCAATTTACATAAATGTGTAAAAAAAAAGGATATATCTATTATCCGATGCACGTTGCTTGCTTGTTTTCTTTCTCGTCTTGACGTTTGGTGCCGTGACCAGGATATCATAAATGGGGAAATTAGTTGCGATAAGAATAAAAAATCAAAACGTTGCAACGGAATTATAAAGTAAATGCCACAGAATAAGTATTTACATCCATATAGACTTTTACCACTTAAAAAGTGTTGTCAAAAATTTTGAACGCCTAGATGAGAGTATTGTTGATGTTACAGAAAACAACTTACAATTTATTGAGGAGGAGATTATTGTCCCTTCAGAGTATTGCTTTGATCTTGTCATACAGATCGGACGTTTCGGAAGATGTTTTAGCATTACAGATTCAAGCTTGGGTGAGAATTACACCGTAATTGGATTAATTTGAGAGTTCTGCATTGCTATTATGTGTTCGTATTTCAGAGTATTATATGTACAATGTGCACATTTCGCCGAGGTTAACGCCGAGGTTAACGAGAATATGGGGAATTACGAGGCATCAATGTCCCGTTAATGTCGCCATAATTGTAATGTGCCTTGCCTAATAAACAATGAAAGGTCACGGACTAAATGCACATGAACAAAGTCAACAAATACATGGTTAAACCAAGCAATTGGATAACGGTTTTATTTTTGTTATTCACCTTGAAGTCACCATGAACATTAGTTTAAAAGTACACGTTCAAAACAACAGCAGTAGAATACCACAGGAACAAAGCACAATATTTCATTGAGCAAAGTCCAGAAACAAGGCAAAACGAGAACACCAGAAGACAGAAGACTTAAGACACAGCACAAACAGTTAAATTGTGTTGTGCTTTCTACCACCCCTTTATTTCTTACAGAAACAGTCACATAACTTGTAAGGTCGCCAATCCAAAGCGTTAACATACCAGTGTATAAAATGATACCTTGTTTATTTTGGTTTGTATCCCTTGAAGTCTGGATGCCGGTTTTGTTCACATCCTGTGTTTCCATGGTATTGAGTAATAGAACATCCGATTTTGAATCTGTCTTATTTGTCCGTATTAAAGAAGAAGAATGGTCGTTCACATTGAAACTATTTGTTTCGGGAATGTGTTGCAAGCGTTGGTATAAGTGTTCTATTAGTCCTTCTTGAACCTTAACAGTCTTCTCAAGGTCATTGATTCTGGCATTTTGAGTTTCCACAAGTTTTACCAAGTTAAGGAATCTTTCTTCTGAAATACCTTCAGTTTCATGATATAATATTGCAGCAATAAAAGTAATATAACAGTACCGAAACATCGTTATAAGTTATACGTGTTTTTACTTAGCTTGACAAGGACTAAATAAAACGAACTTGTTAGTTCCTAAACATAGATAAGCAATGTGTGATACATCTTATCACTTGATTTATAATATCGAATCCCAATCGTATTAAACGCAACTTTTGTCTATTGACACAACAATATGAAAATAAGACACGTAAGATGAAGTATAGTTTTGTTTGCATCAGTTGCTACTAGTTTTAATATTTCTCATAGACAAAGAGTTCAGTTTGAAACACAGTTATCTGTGAAATCATGGTTTCCAGATATATGTTCATAAATTGCAAGTCACCTATTAGACTCTAAGGGGTTTATTATTACATAGGTCACAATGTTTAAATGATTCTGTCATTAATTAAAGTTCATTGTGTTTCTGACGACATTTTTTAAAAGTTTTTTTAAGTAGTGCAAGTTATTTAATCTGCAATAAGTTGTTTTTATTTTGGCCTGTCGATCGCTAGTCTTAATAGGTTCTGTCATGTAATGTAAATGTCTAACCTCTAGATAATTGTAAGAGAAAATTCCATGTTTGTTTGGTTCATTCCCATTTATCCAACTTTTTAATAAA
>MJUU01045990.1:28702-40327 GCA_002080025.1 Modiolus philippinarum | reverse complement strand
TTTTGAAACAGAACATATGATTAAGGGGACGACCATTTGATTTTCAGAAGGCTTGGGCGATTTTGCCTAGAAATTTTTTTTATCTCGAACAAATTACTTATTTTCACCAAATGTCCCTTCAAATTATTCATTTTCATTTGCATTAAAAAATTTATTCTTCGAATCAAAATTAAATTATTTCCATGACAAGTAGGATAAGAATATTTACTTTCACTGGCACCAAGATTGAATTTTTTATTTACAAAATCGCCCAAGCCTCCCCGTGAAAATCAAATGGTTGTCCCCTAAAAATATTTCTTGTAATTGTGTCATTTACTTTTTTTCTTTTTTTTTCTTTTTGATTTTTAAGTGATATTTACAATTTTTTCCTTTTCCATACAAAAACTGTATTTATTGGTCATATTTTAAAAAAGTTTTTTATTTTCAATTAATTGACATGTATTACTTCTTTTTATCAAATTGTGATATTAAATCAACAAGAATTTTATCCATGGAACAATTTTTTGTTAATTAATTTCCTGACTCATTATTATCAAGTACTAAATAAACATAACCCTAGGCAATTAAATAAAAAGTTGGATAACTGGGAATAGTGATTTTTAAAAAGTTGGATAAGTGGGAAGACACCGTTTGGGTTCACCGTTTGTTTTTCAGTATCTTAATTTGGAATTCATTTACCCCACAACTCAAAGCTTGAATAAAAATAGTTATCAGTTAATAAACAGGTGAAATTAATTAAAATATATTTACAAAAATGAAACCTAATAACAGTATATTTCTGTTGAGCACATTGGTGTTATCTGCCAATTTTAAGTAGTATTTCTAATTATAAAGCTCTTTACTTATATCTTACAATAAGTTAAACAAGTCTCCATGACAACCTAAATTATTATGATATTATGACATCTTTTTGAGGTTTTTGGAGACATTCAGGGAATAGATAAAAAATAACTTTTTGGCTTTCATTGTCAACCAAATTCACGTTTATCATTAGAATGGCAGTTAATTCAACCATTGTCTCACTTCTTCTGAATCTCCATACATGCCATGATAGGGCCTCTCTCCACCCCAACCAGATCAGGAGCGGTTGGCAGTCAACACTTTCAACACGGTGTCTGCAAATTGTAGAAACGAACAACTTCCCCTAAAATAACATCTTTTTTCTCATCAGATTGAATATGTATGTATTGTCACCTCAAAAATACCCCCACCCATGTTAATAAAAATGCCACAGTAGGTAGTAGTTTATTTTGTACATTAAATTTCAAAATTCAAAGTTTTTGAATAGAAAAAAGATTTAAGTTCATTTTACTTCTTGCCATGTGTTAATTGTTTCAATGTTTCATCCTTTTACTACAGTTTGTAAAAAAATGGATAACAGGAAACACCTACAATTGCTGAAATTTTCATAGCATGCCACAATTGCCAGGGAAATACACAGGAAAAAAAGACAATCGTAGACCTCGATAAGAACTCGGGACAGCCGGACTTGGTACCGGCAATAGTAAAACACAGCGGTAGGGTTAAACCGGTTAATGGGTACCCAAACCTCTCCATTATCCGTACCGTTTCCCTTTAGTTTAAAAACATACGAGTAAAACACAATACAGGTAGACTACTAACTCCATGACCACAATCAGTTTGTTTAAATGACTGATATAATGTTGTTAAATATTTTTTGTTACATATTTAACTGCCTCAGATAATACGTAATTGTTGATTTGTACAAAAAGTCGAATTTCGTTGGCGCGAACACACAATTGACCGATGAATATTTTTTGACCTGTTGAGGTCGAACCATGTGTAAGCTTGAAGAAAGAGACAACAAAAAGGTTTCGAGACATCCATGGTGTTAGACCTTTTGTAGTTAGGGGCATCGAAGTTCAGTTGTGATAAAAGGCCGGGATAACAGGTATCATCTACAATGGCTGAAAATGGCAATTACTTGCTACAATCTGCAAGCGAACTACACAGGACTTTATCCATTTGAATTTTCTGAATAGTTTATTATTTGATCGGAACTGAAGAGACATATAAGTTGCCAAAATGGCTATATAAAAGCGTTTTTCCATTGCTTATTATTACCATGTATTTGTAGAGACTTTGTCTCATTTGTATTTACTCCATATCCCTTCATTGTTGATATGTCGAAACTAAATTTACAGTTACTTTGGTATTTTATTTAAGAAATAAAACATGGCCGCCATACTATATTGTCATTATAACATGGGCTTGAGTTGTTTTTGCTAATATTTTATCCCGAGCGTTAGCGAGGGATAAAATATGCAAAAACAACGAAAGCCCATGTTATAATGACAATATAGTATTTGGCGGATATGATTTATTTCGATTCTAATATGGAAATTTCGCCCATTTTATATCCGAAGCGAGCAGCGACTATCTAATGGTTCCGTAACATTTCGATTTTGATAAACAAACTCGCTGACAAAAAAACTTTCCACAAATACAATAAAAACTTACTTTTGTTTGATTTAATTGCTATTTTAACTGTAGAAAATGCCTCAAGTCCTCATAATCTCCATTTAAACTTTCCAACCAACGCTGCTTACGAACCGGACATTACGATTTTATTTGTGACGTCACAAGTAGAAAAATTAAAGTTTGTCCCGAACATTGCCTTTTCGAGTAGAAAAAATTCCATAATGAATTTCGGAAACAAATTTAATTAAAAAATTTGTAAGTGGGTGGTAGATTTTGACAGTTAAAATGAAAAATAGATTCAAAATATGCAACAAAAACTATGCATCTTTGCGCATGTGCAAAGACTGTTATATTGGTATTATAACATGACTCTATTTACAAAGCTAATACAGGAAGCCATATTAGAATATTTAATAATTTTGGCCTTTGTTGCTTTAAAGAAATATTACAGGTCTCGTATAATATTGATTAGGCCAATATTGTGAGCATATATAATATATACTAGTAATGCAATTGTGAACAATAGCCGATAACACCCAAGGCAACAAGTTCGACCAGTACATCTTATTTGCAGCATCGAAATCTATCTAGGTATCATTTTTCGTTTAAAGTGTGCACAAAGTTGAAATTCTCTTAGGTGATTTGATAGCAATCTTGGAAATGGCAGCAATTTTAACATTTTTGCGGAAATTCCTTCCTATCATTATATTGATAGGATTATTATATCATATTGAAGATTTTGAAAATAAGCTTGTTGCTAAGGACATGAGAGTCACCTCCGGTTGGCAATGTTATTTATTTTCCAATTCAAAACATAACAAAACTTTAAGATATGGTTTTTAAGGACATTTATGACAAATGAATTTGATTTTAGGAAATACCGAAATACAGAAGTAAACGTTAATTTAGTTTCTGCAGATGCGTATTTCGACAACTTATGTCTCTCAGATCAATCAAAACATTTGTTTATCTGTGTAAAAGCTGACAAATTACCAATAGGGTCTAAATAGAAAATACAAAATCGGCCAAGTATTCCTACCAGATGGAAGCAAGGTCTTATAGTGCCGATTTTTAAAGGTGGAACAAAAAGTAAGACAGCACCAGAAAATTATAGACCGGTCAGTTTATTATCATGTACGTTAAAATTGTTTGAGAATATTGTTAAAACTAGGTTAATGCGTCACACTTTATGTGACAATAAGCTATTTCCTAACCCCAAACAACAGGTTTCAGAAGTACCTTAACTGTATAACAGCTTCTTTCAACTTACACGAAACCATTTTTCATAATCTTGAAATGTGTGGTAGAATATATGTCGCCTTTCTTGATAGCAAACAGGCGTTTGATACTGTGTGGCGTAAAGGTTTATTGTATAAATTGTATTTTTTTAGTTGTCACAGGCAAATTATGGCTCATTTTAAATGATATGCACACATACTACAAGTGCTGTTGTCGTAAATCAGTGTCGATCTAGTTTTTTCTCTGTTCTACAGGAAGTGCGTCAAGGTGGCGTACTTTCAGGTTTATTGTATATAATATACATAAATGATTTGTTATCAGTAATTGAAACTAGTTTAGTAATACTGGTGTGTTTTTTGTAACAAGTTGTTGCCCAACATTAGCAAATGATATTTCGTGTATCAGCACAACCCCGGTCGGTTTACAAGATATGCTGAATGGTATGCATGAGCTATGCTAATAAATGGCGTTTCCGATTTAATGCAAAAAATTCTTCAGTCATTCAATTTTCTTTAAACCCACGATGGAAAATCGGCGCGGAAGACATTCCTGTAAACAGTTCGTATAGGCATCTTGGTATTGATCTGGATTGTAACTTTAGATCTTCAGACAGGACGTCGAATGCTTGAAAAAAAGGAAGAAACTCCTTCTTTGCTATGAATGTTATAAACTGTGTTTCAACGAACCCTGTTGTTTTGGTTCATTTATACAAGTCCGTTGTGTTGCTTACGGTCCTGTACGGATGTGAAATGTGGACAAATTTAAAATCTATTGATATGTCTATGTTAAATCGTTGCCAACACTTCATTGTGAAACAAATATTGAACCTAAAAACTAGTACACGGTCGGACATGTGTCAAAGCTTACTTGGTCTTAATCCAATTATATCGTTCATTGATAAAAGAAAACTTTATTTTTTACAAAAGCTGTGTACACTTGACACTAATTTCCTAACGAAACAAATCTTCAATGTCAGACTATTTTCATTCTTTATAGACAAAGAACGTACGCATTTTGGATTTATTCCTGATATTTTTAGTATTATACTAAAGTATACTCTCCAGGATTATTTGATCGAATACTTATGCAATGGATCTTTTCCTGCTAAACATATATGGAAAGTGATAGTAAACAATGCAGTTGATTAAATACAAGAAACAGAATGGAATCAACGAGTACGTAATGACGGTGATTTTGAGCGCTTCAGGAATATTCATCATTCAGTTGTTATAAGTCCTATCTTGACACAGAAACTTTCAAACGTTGAAATAAGAAATTACTATACAATCATTAAACTTGTAACAGATCGTCCGAATACTACACTAGGGATATGACATCATTATGGAAAATTTTGATGTTGAACTGTTTGTCGAGTTGAATTCGTATTCCGAGGAAGAACTCTACCAAATTTTCCCAGGGAAACCCACTCTAACTGAAACTCCAGAGATATACAGTTTCAATAAACTTTGTCATGCACACATCGTTAAATGTTTGGCCGAATATCACCGGCTCACCAGGTCTAGTCCGTAGTTGTGTTGATATACGAAACGTCATCTGAAGCTTACACTGTTTGTATATAGTCTGAAGTATTATTGCTCACTTATCTTCAAATGTTTAACACTGACTTGATGTTTATATATACTTCATAATTGTCCTATTTATCTAATCATATGTACTGAGGAAATAAAGAAATGAATGAATGAATGAACGAATGAAGCACTATACAAGAAATACTCCTTAGTTTTGAAAAAAAGCTTTTGTTGTAGAATTTTGATATTGCATGTTGAATTTAGATATTGCAAAATTTATGAAAAAATATCTTATAAAATATTTTTATAAATGCAAATTATCTGTAATAGAACTATGTTCTTTTTGTGAGAAACCAAAGAAACATATCTCCATTTCTATTGCAATTGTAGATTTTCTAGAAATTTTTGTATATTTGTTAGTGATATAATAAATTTTGAGTTGCCTCTCAGTTAAAAAGATATTCTTCTAGCCTGTATCAATCACTCATCTAATTTATTATTGTTTATTATGTCTTAAATATCATATAAACTGTTACCTTCTACGACATACTACGACAGTTGGTTTAAATATTTTGATCAAGGAACTTAATTTTGAAAAAAAACTCTCTACAGAACAAACCAAGTTTTTTGTTGAGAGATTGGACGCAAAAAAGTAAATATAAGATATACAATGTAACAACAACCATGAATAGTATATTTTTATTTTTTTCTCTCCAAAATTACCGTTTTTATGTAAATTGATGATCACTTTCTCTGAATAAAATCCGTAAATTATAAAAAAAAAATATTTCACATGAACAATGAAGAGGTTGAAAATTAAAAGTTTTTCATGTAAAACAAGTGTGGATAGTATTGCAAGGCAATACAGAAGTCCCCTACCGGTGGAGTAATTCTTTGCTTTACAAGGAAAAAAGGTAAAATAAAAAAAGTTCAAGGCCAACAATCCGTCAAAATCAGTGGACCAGAACAAAGCTTGAACTTGATCTGTAAATCCTGGTGGTAGACTCAAATAGCAAATATTAGCTTAACATCTGGAACGGTTTGGGAAAAAGCCTGGAAATCTTACATTTTAACACAATTTTCTAAGTCCAAGGCCCATAACTCCGTCAAAAACCAATGAACAGTAACCAAACTCGAGCTTGATCTATAACTTATCGTGGTAGACTCACATAGCAAATATCAGTTTAATATCTGGAACGGTTCAGAAAAAAGTCCGGAAAACCTCTACTTTAAAGAAAAAAAAAGTCCGGAAAACCTATACTTTACCAAAATTTTCGAAGTCCAAAGCCCATAACTCCGTCAAAAACCAATGGACCGGAACCAAACCCGAACTTGATCTGTAACTGATAGTGGTAGACTTGCATAGCAAATATCAGCTTAATTTCTGAAATGGTTTAGAAAAAAAGTCCGGAAAACCTATTTTTTTATCAAAATTTTCAAAGTCCAAGGCCCATAACTAAGCACAAAATCAATGAACGAACCGGAACGAAACTCGAACTTGATCTGTTACTCATGGTGGTAGACTTACATACCAAATATTAGGTAAATATCTCTTATAGTATGGGAAAAAAGTCCGGAAAACTGAGTGTGACAGACTGATGGACGGACTGACGGAGTGCAAACCTAGTCCCCTTCGGCGAAGCCGGTAGGGGACCAATAATTTCAGACACTTATTTTTTATTCTGTGACGGGGTGTTTTTGTACTTCTTAAATGCCTTCTTGGTCTGGCATTTTTTGTTTGTTTGACTGAGATTATTGTTTACTTTCATTAGTAGAATATCCTACAAAATATTAATTATTTGTTACAAATGATTGTAACAATTTATTACATGTCAATTCAAATTCGTCTAGAATTACAATCATGTTTTGATTTGTGTAAAAAAAGATTCTAGTAAATCAAATATATTCTGGGAAAATTTAACAATCTTCGATGATATATAATGATGGTATGGATGCCACCTTATTCAACTTACAACTTGAGTGTTACTTAATCGTTTTACCTGGACTAGAGTGTGAATCTTGAAATAACAGACAATTTATCTTAAGAAAACCCACAATTCTACATTCTATTGTGTGAACTTAGTACATTCTAATTTGGAAATCGGATCCAAAAAACGAAACTGTACAGATAAGTGTCTGACATATTAATTTAAAACTTAGACACTTGTTTCAATTGAGGGGGGTGACAGGGGGGTTTGCCATCCCAGTTCCTAGATTTTTTCGACCCTTTTCCCCAATTCCCACATTTTTGGCTCCTTTTTCCCAAATCCCACATTTTTGGGGCAATTCCCATTTCCCAAATTTTTACATTTTGAAACGCCATTAACATCAAAAATTTCATTTATCCACATCTTCCATTAGGTTAAAGTTCTCCCATCATAGGAAATATCCTTACAAAAGGACCTAAATTCCGTGCACCACAATACACCAACTGGGAACAAAATTTTATACATCTTATGGATGCTGCGTAGGACTGTGCCAGAAAATATATTGAGCGTGAACAGTGAATAAGATGAAGACCTTGATTCTCGTTTTGATTGGATGAAGGTTGTGAAGTCTATGATCCCAAAACGAATCAATCAGATACAAGGGTCAATGGGAACTTAATATCAATTTTTAAAAAAGTGCTGGTGTTGCGAGATATTTGTCCTCCATTCATGATTGTTTCTGCAGATAAAGCCCCATAATAACATCTTTTTTATCTGTAAAACTAAAATTTCAGCGAAAAAAACTTGGAATTTGTAATTCTTAGAACAATCCATCCTACATAGGTACTATGCTGTCTAAGGAGGAAATAGCACAGTCAAAATTTTGTTTTGCTTTCCTTTGGCTTTTCAGCCAAGGATGATGACAATAATCTCACTCTTTGTACTAGCTGGATACAATAATTAAACCAATGCCTATACAAACAATTCTACACCACTATATCTGCAAAATGTCCTACAAAATAACCTATTTCTAAGCTTGACAGCTGTAAAAGTAGACCTTCAGATATATTTGGATACTTGCTTTTCAAGAAGCGGCACTAACGAAATGTGAATGGTGAAAAACTAAAGATGTACTTGACATCTTGATCACTAGATCATTTTCACACTGTAACAGCTTTTAGACTTTTGACTGCTCTGCACTTATATACTACCATTTCTAATGAACGGCTGACATCTCGGCTGAAAAATTTAATTCATAGATGTTTCTCCCATAAGAAGATCTAAGAACGGTGAACAGAGATATAAGTACATTGTTATAGGTAGAGAACAAGCATACTTTGTAAAATTCGGCAACGAATTTGAGAAAAAATATACAGAGAAAGAACTAATTAAATGTTAGAGTTTGTAATCCACAACACATTTGTAAGTTTGCAGGACTTGTTTATAACAGACTAAAGAAATTCCAATGGACATAAACTTTGCATCTCTTTCAGCTGATATGTTTCTCCATTGAACAAAGGCTGAACAAATTGAAGGGGTTTTTCAAACTAAAGGTAAAAAATAAGCCCAATCATTTTATTTTAGCCTCTGTTATATAGAGCATATATACTGTTCACTAAACAACACTAGCTTGGTGATTTAACGGAACTTATCTAACCAAAAGAGCTCAAAATTAAAGATAGCACAACACTTCCAAATCGGCCTTATTCCTTGACCTTCATCTGGAAATTGACAACAAATGTACACTTAAAACAACAAGCTGTATCACAAACACGATTACTTCACTTTTCCAATAGTCAACTTCCCCTTTCTTTGTAGCAACATTCAAACAGCACCAGCATATGAATCTTATTTCTCCGTACTTATTCGCCACTCAAAGGCATGTGGTCCATACAATTACTTCCTTGATAGAGTCTGGTCGTTCACAAATAGGTTACTTAAACAAGGATATGTTACCAATAACTTGAAGTCACCAATGCACAAGTTTTTCGGTCGACATCAGAGTCTTCTGGACCACTATGGGATATTTGTTATCAAGGGGTTGCCAAGCATTATTCTTGTAAATTATGGTTGAATTTGCTTCAGTAAGTTTTCTCATATGCTAAAATGTTAAATTAATATCCCATGCTGTCAGCCTTGTCTTTTTGTCTGGGAGACTCATATGAGCAATCATTATAAAGAAACCACCCATACACCATTCCAGTACGTACTGGTCAAATTTACCCCAAACGTTTCATAGCAACTGATAAAATAATATTTGTCTCATTTGGTGTAAGTTTAAACTATGTTCCTCGCTTGCAGTCATCTTTTTTTAGTGGATCACAGAGAAATGACTTTTTTGTAAAAGACCTTCCATAGATTATCCCTGAAAAGTTTGGTTGAATTTGCTTCTGTGGTTTCAGAGGAGATGATCAAAATATGATTTTCCATAAGGGTCTAGTGTTAAGCTATGTATTACGCTGATGGACATGTATTTTTGTCATTTCAATATAAATAAGCATACTTCGTAAAGAACCTTCCGTACATTATTCCAGTACAGTTTGGTCAAATTTGATGTTATACTTCCAAACAGATTAATAAAAACAAGAGGCTCTCCAGAGCTTGTATCGCTCACCTGGACCCTGGCTAACACAGACAGTCTTTGTTAAAGGATCTAAATTAAACTATGGTTACACTTTGCCTAGCGTGTTCTCAGAGGACAAGACCCTTTCACGTGTTTCAGTTGGGTCCAGCTTTAGTCCCCTCTTCTGCAGGGGATCATCAAAGGACTATTGTGGCCTAGTTTGGTTCGAATCGGGTAAGTAGTTGTTGGGAAGATCTTTGAAAGTGTTTTCATATAGAATCCAATGTTAAACTATGTTTACTGCTGGCATTTATCATGGGTATAGCGCGGACATACATGTAAAAAGACATTTTTTACATGGGACGACCTTAATACTATTATGGCCAAGTTTGGTTATAATTGGCTCAGCAGTTTCAGAGGAGATCTTGGAATGTGTTTTCCCATATGGTCTAATGTTTAAACTACTATTGGGACCATTCTGGATATAGCGCGAACGTTAAAAACACCTTTTTTGCAGGGGACCACCCAAGGACTTTTATGGCCAGGTTTGGTTCCCATTGGCTCAGCAATTTCAGAGAAGAAGTTTTCGCATAGGGTCCAATGTTAAAATTATGTTCCCCACAGGCGGCCATCTAGGATATGGCGAGGACCTTAAAAACAACAAATAGCTGAAAAAATTTCAATTCAAGATACACAAGAGGATACCGTGAAGATGAGACACATTTACATGACTATTTAGTTTAACGTCACTGCCCACTCAAGTCAATGATAGTGAATAAAATGTGACGAAGCAAAATAGACTCTTTAATTTGAAGGAAGTCTTCCACCGTTGATTCGGGAAGGTTTAACATGGAGAAAATAGACTCATGTACATTGTCCCTCATTGCCATCATTGCTGTGTTTGTCAAGTGACTTTCTATGCATTTCTTCATAGTTCTTTCTCTGAGAATAATTTCATTTCCTTCAATTAAATCTCGATGTCTGGAAAAGCTTAACAGAAACTAGAACATTTACAACCCAAATTATAAAACTCATAGGAAGAACCAAGAAGTTGATCTTGTGATAAAAGACTTTTGAAAAGTTACCACTTTTGATTTTTTAATCATTATATATGTTAAATTTCCCATTTCCCATATTTTTGTGATTTCCCACTTCCCTAATTTTTTTTCATCTTTTTTCCCATTTCCCTTAATTTTCTACCCCTTTTTCCCATTTCCCAAAACCGTGTCACCCCTCTCTCATTTATAGTAGTTTGTGTTTTGTTGTGTGAAATTTCAAGAAGCAATTTCTGATCTTGATATTTATCGTCGTAGCAGTCTGAGAGAGTGATACATGTACAAAAAATGATGACATTGACGTTTGAGTATGAAAATGGACGTACCTACTCAATCCGTCAGAAAAGAATAACCCCATAGTAGTCGTGGAAAGGGTATATTCAGCACAGCAATTACGTCCTTGTTCAATGTTCGTGTTACTAAAAACAATTTACATAAATGTATGTATGTAAGATAGTGTGTGACCCAGCGGCTCCTCTCCCTGAGATAGTAAAGTCATCCGAGAGCATGGTCAACCGGTAAACAATAAAATTCTAAATAATATGACAAAGTGTGTGACCCAGCGGTTTCTCTCCCCTCCAAATTAAGGTCACCCTCGAGCAAATTCTCGAGTGACTTTACTATCTCGGGGACAGAAACCGCTGGATCACAGACTATCTGGGGGGAAAATTGTATAATAAATCATAAAACATAACACTAGAAAAAAGAAGGGAAACGGGGAATGTGTCAAAGAGACAACGACCCAAAGGGGAGTAATAACAACTCAAAGCCACCATAAGATCTTCAATGAACGGTGAGAAAACCCCACACCCAACGGTAGGTCGGAGTCGGCCCCTGAATAAAGAGTAATCAAGTTCAGCGAAATAAAC
>MJUU01045990.1:11470-27248 GCA_002080025.1 Modiolus philippinarum | reverse complement strand
AAAAAAATATATTGAACAAACTAAAATTGGTATATGTTATAGTTTACTCATAAAAAGTATTTTTGTGCTGGCTTTATATACTAATTCAGTCTAAAAACTATTAAAAATGAGAAAAAATGCATAAAATATGCCAAATTTTTACATCCGAAATTTAGCAATTTTCTTACATTTTCAGTAGTCTCGTTAATATATATATGGCAAATTTGAAAATTCGTTTTGAATTTACCATTAAGACTTTAAATGAATTACACAAGCAAAATGAATTGAAAAATCCTTCATTTTCCCTGATAAATTAAGGTTTGAAAATGGCATATTTTGTGATCTCAGTAATGGTTAAAAAATTGCCGGATCCATTCCAATGGGTGTAAAGAATAATGAACAAGTGCTGTTTTCTTTTTTATTGGTCAATATCACCTATAAAATGAAATTCATAAGAATCTATGATTGGCCGTGCCACACCTCAATATTATGTTTTTGGTCTTACAGAAAACTGCTCTTAAAATTTACAATTAATGAAGAAAAGATAACAGGAAACACTTACAATGGCCTAATATTCCAATCACATGCCACAATCCACCAGGGAGCTGCACAAGAAAAACAATGAAATGCAAAAGACAAACGAAGACAACGATAGGAACTCGGGATAGCCGGACAGCCACCGGTGGGGTTAAACCGGTTTATGTGTGTATACATTTTACCCTTTTAGGCCTGGAGAATTTGAGGAATTGCGCAGGATACGATGTCTCGTTAACATCGTGGCCATGCATCAAATTTTGTTCAACATTGCAGTTGTATTGTGCTTCTCTTTTGTCTCTACAAACCTCCGACCCTTAACAGATCCATAGACCAGTCACATTTAAAAATCCGCGGTAAAACAAATAGTGGCGACGCTTAGTGTATGCAGGACTTTTGTAAGTAGTGTTTTTTTTTGTCAGATATTTGTCTGATAATGAAGAAGTTCGTTACTTTCTTTGATAAAACGACTTCTTCATATTAATTCAGAATGGCTTTAAGGGACACCGGTTTTATTTTATTGATCAAGTAACTTATTGTAAACTCTAATTAAGGTGGCTCATTCATCAATTTTTTCGAGTTGTGTCAGATTTCCAAACTCCTCTGATTTTCTACAGAACTTTGCGCACCAATCTCCACTTTTTATTTCATGAATGTCTTATGTTGGTCAAATTAAGACACCTTACAAGTTTTCATAAAATTCTTGATGTAACTTGCTAATTTTTAGACCCCCCAAAAATGGTCCCGATGTTAAACTAAGGGAACATCCAGTGAAATCCATTTCCCGTCAAATATTAAATTTAATGACTTGGTAAGTTTCCTGCACCTCTCAAGCACCTCTTACATGTATTTTTGAAATTCTAGCTAGCAAAATACTTCACAGTAGTGATGATAATTTTCAACAGTCAGTTTGCCAAAATCTTTGAATCTAATTTTGATAAATTCCTGAAACTCTAAAAGACCATTACTTTTTGGAATTCTACCTAGCAACCCTATCTTCAAAAGTGAAGATCATTTTTAATAATCAGATTGCAAAAAACTTCAATTCTTATTTTGGTAAATTTCCGATACTCTCAAAGACCCATTATTTTTGGAAATTGCGTTGAAAGCACAAGTACAGTGAATCCATAAATTTCTTTTTACCATTTCATTTCGTATACAATACCATCAATTAAAATATGTTTAAAGAAATCCTTGATATAAACAATATCAGGCATGAGCTTCTTTGAATAAGTCACCTTTTCTATGCCTCAACATACTAGTATATTTAACCTTGTTCATTTTCGTGTTTACGTCTCGAAGGTTGGATTCTGTTTATGTTCTTATCTTGTGTTTCCATGATATGGACGCTTTTATTTTGTGGTAGAACATCAGATTGTTGGCCTGTCTTATTTGTCCGTATTATATAATCATCGTCCTCCTGTAACATGTTTAAAGTACTTGTTTCAGGAATATCTTGCAATCTTTCGTATTAATATTCTATCAGTCCTTCCTGAATTTTTACTGTCTTCTCAACGTCAATAATTCTGGAATTTTGAGATTCTACCAGTCTTACCAAGTTGAGGAATCTTTCCTTGGAAATACTTTCGGTTTCATGATAAAACATCACAACAATAAAAATAAAATTAAAGAACCGAAACATTCTTACAAGTTATTCAAATTGCTTTAAAACACAGATAAGAATTACGTAATTCTTCTTATAGGTGATTTCATAAATTCGAATCGTATGGAACTCAATTTTTGTCTCATGACGCTATAATTACTTAAAGTTTGGTAGTTCCCTCCAAACCCTATGGAGTTTATTGCTGAGGTCACCATATTTATCGTCCCCCCTCCGCCTATCTCAGCCCAATCGCAACTTCTCAGCCAATTCCGTACAACTCAGGAACCAGATCTCGTAGAAAATTGGTCGAGAATGTTGCGATTGACCTCAACCTGCAGGCTACAGATCCCAATTACGTCCCTTTCCTCCTGGTATACGAATGTATTCCCTATCATCAAAACATGCAATTTTTTAATAATTCTAATTGTGTACTTTCTTGTGCAAAATGTTCATGTCTATAGGTTTTTTCGCATTGAAGAGTGTCTGGATTATGCCTTTGAACGTTGAAAATTGACATGTCGCAAAGTGTTTCAAGTTCAAGGGTCAATATTCCTGCCGCAACTTTCACTTTATTGAAGCGTCACACATGAAAATTAAATTTAAGACAAGTACAGCAAAAACCAGCGGACGATTTTCATGGTAATTCAATATTTTAATGGGACTGTAGTGTAGTTCAAGGATGCAAAGTTTCACATCGTTTAAAATGGTGCGATTTTTTTAATTTGACCCGACTTTTGGTAAGAAAGCACTACGAAAGTAATTGGGGTCTGTGGCCTAAGAGAAGGGGGATGGAAAAGACAAAAGAGAACATTTTGAGCCTATGTTTGACAGTTACTCCTAAAAACCTGGCACGTTGGTGCATTTTCATAAAAACTATCGGACGATATTGCCAAAAATGTTGAATTTAAAACGAAAATTTTCATTTTTTAAAATTAAAAAAAAATTAATGGTATTTAAAATCTGCTACTAATAAGGTCAGAAAAACAATGTTTTTTGTCGGAAAAAGTCTATTTTTCAAATGTACACTGTTTTACAAATATTTTGCTCTTTATTTCATTCAGATATTCCAAGAAATAAGAAAGTTATTAGGGTAAACAGATTGATCATTGTTCATGCATGCGATCCCATGAGAAGGTCAAAAAGTAGTGTTGGATGGGGTCATACAAAGGGCCATAACTCTGTTTCTACTATAGTGAACAACATAAAACTTTGCAGACTTTTATGATATATATTTGCCTACATCTACGCAAAATTATTTTGATTTTGATAGAAAAATATGGATTTAAGAGAAGAGGGGATGGAAAAGACAAAAAATAACATTTTGAGCCTATGTTTGGCAGTTACTACGTAAAACTTGGCACGTTGATGCATTTTCATAAAAATTATCGGACGATATTGCCAAAAATGTTGAATTTACAACGAAAATTATAATTTTTTAAAAATTAAAAAAAAATTTAATGGTATTTAAAATCTGCTACTAATGAGGTCAGAAAAACAATGTTTTTGCCGCAAAAAGTCTATTTTTAAAATGTACACTGTTTGACAAATATTTTGTTCTTTATTTCATTCAGATATTCCAAGAAATCAGAAAGTTATTAGGGTAAACAGATTGATCATTGTTCATGCATGTGATCCCATGAGAAGGTCAAAAAGTAGTGTTGGATAGGGTCATACAAAGGGCCATAACTCTGTTTCTACTATAGTGAACAACATAAAACTTTGCAGACTGTCATGATATATATTTGCCTACATCTACGCAAAGTTATTTTGATTTTGATAGAAAAATGTGGATTTAATAGGCTTCAGATCCCAATTACGTCCCTTTCCTCGAGGTATACGAATATATTCCCTATCATCAAAACATGCAATATTTTTAAAATTTTAATTGTGTACTTTCTAATGCAAAATATTCATGTCTATAGGTATTTTCGCATTGAAGAGTGTCTGGATTATGCCTTTGAACGTTTAAAATTGACATTTCTTGAACAGGAAGTCGCAAAGTGTCTCAAGTTCAAGGATCAATATCCCTGTCGCAACTTTAACTTTATTGAAGCGTCACACATGAAAATTAAATTTAAGACTAGTACAGGAAAAACCACGGACGATTTACATAGCGATTCAATATTTTAATGGGACTGTAGTGTAGTTCAAGGATGCAAAGTTTCACATCGTTTAAAATGGTGCGATATTTTTAATTTGACCCGACTTTTGGTAAGAAAGCACTACGAAATCAATTGGGGTCTGTGGCCTGCAGAGTCCTTCCACAAAAGCCACATCCGGTTAACCCAAACTTATCAAGAGGTTGACCTGGAGTTATCAAGGAAATTCTCCCAATGTTTGACAAGCAATATTCTTTTTATCCGTTTCGCAAAAAATAATTCTTAATTGGACAATGAATCTATTATATTTTCCGTTTTGAATTATCTAAACAAATTACCGTCATTAATACGCAAAAATAAAAACGAGACGTTAAAAAAAATACGGAAACTAGGTCGGTGATAACTTCGGCAGTGTCACCATTTTGTTTACATTGCGACGTCATAAAAGTGCCTAGGAACTTGAAGACAAAAGTAAACAATGGGAGGTTCTGCAATGAAAAAAAAGAAAAAAAAAGAAAAAAAACCTTCATTTCGATTTGCTAACATGGTTCGATCAAAACATTTCTAAAATAACAACGTAAGCCAACAAAATATATTGTGAAGTCATAAAATAACTTCAAAGCATTTCCCATTTTATAAAAAATAAACAAACTCATTTCCTGCGCAAACTAAGGAGAATTTGACACAAAGCCTAATAAACTTTTACATAGAAATAAGAAATAAAAGACGATAAACAGGTTATCTGAATTTTGAAAGCTGGAATATGTATATATTATCGGGCTCTTGACAGCAATATATCGTAAAATATCAACCCGTGAGCCAGAATATGAAGCAAAGGGGCGAGTGAGCGTAGCGAACGAGCCCCAAGCTTCTACTTCTGGCGAGCGGGGTGATATTTTACAATATATCAACTGTCAAAAGCCCGATAACTTGTTTATCATCCTTTATTTTGCATTTTTAAATTTGTAATTATTGAACTGAATTTTCAAATTCTCCCAAAGTTGCGCGGGAAATTCGACATACATGCCATTCTCGCCTTTTCAGCAATTTTCAGCTTAAAACATCTTTTGTAGTTTTTTTATCATTTTATTGGCAAAGGTTTTGTACCTGGGTGAATAATTTGACCGAAATTCTCTAAGTAATGTCTATTTTGAATTTTGCCGCAACCTTTGGTTGTTACGTCATTTTATCGTTGCGTGGAGCTTTTATGACGTCATAATGTGAAAACGTCAAAGCTCTGCAGGATATATCAACGACCTAGTTTCTACAATTTTTCTGACATCTAGTTTATCTATTTGTGTAATCATAATTCTGTTATGAATAACTAATCGGAAAGAGCAAATGCAATAGATGTTTAATGTTACAAATTCGATTTCGTTTGAAACCTTGAAAAAAAGTTATTGCCTTTGAAACTTTGGGAGAATCCCTTGATATATCCGGGTCAACCTCTGATATATCCGAGTCAACCAGATACGGCTTTTGCTGAAAGGCTCTGCAGGCTGATATAACCATGGGGAAGGATGATAATGTTAAATATCATCCTGCTTGCCAGAATTTGAAGCTTGCGGTTCGTAACAAGTTGCTGCACTCACTCGCCCCTGTGCTTCATATTCTGGCTCACAGGATGATATTTTACAATAAACAGATATCAAAATCCAGATAACATATACTCACATTGTTCTACCATTTATCAAAGTTATTATGTTGATTGTGTGTTCCTAATGACTTGAAGTTTTTTAAACTGGAATTGGTTGGTTTATGTGCTGCGAAAGTTTAGTCGTGTTTTTGCCGTGTAGATTGGAACTCTCGGTTTCATTTGCCTTAACTTAAATGAAGTTACTTACCAAAGTAAGTTATTAATACGAAATATATTTAGAAGTATTTCAATTGATGTTTCATATGTTAGTAGGCTTGATATCATAGTCAACGGAAATTATGTCCTTAGATAGCTGTCGATAAATACAAGCTTTTGTCAGGACAATACCCGTGTGTTTTGTCTTCATGTCTTATGTATTAATTGTAAAGGTAATCGTCTTGATAAGTTGAACTTTTTACTAGTTTGATTTTTTTTACTGTGATTCTTTTTGCGTATTTATTTTTTAGCAATTCACCACACATAGGGGGAGTGTTTGGAAAAAAAATGAGTTTAACCCCGACGCAATATTTGCGCCCGTCCCAAGATTCAAGATTCAAATACTTTATTTTTAAAACACTCAGACACTTAAAGTGTTACAAGAGGAATTATATACATTCATACAACCAATGGAAATGGCGATACATATAATAATGAAATATTTACAAAAGTTTTTCTACTTTTCTCAAAAATATAGCCAAATTATTAAGCATATTAACATTACAGATTGAAACTAATCCATACATTTTATGCATAGACGGATAGCGCACATAATAGTTTGGGATAAAGTTTCTAAGACTTATAACTTTTGCATTATCACTATTGAACAAGTAATGAAATTCATTCCCAATATCTTGAAGATTACAAATATTACATTTTCTATGTTCCAAAGTGTTCCCAACCCATCTACCTGTTTCAACAGGGAATTTAATATTAGAACATCTTAAACGGCAAATAGTAATTCTGTTACCCTTGTTTAATTTCAGTAAATATTTCTCAGTTCCAAATTCTTGTTTAAAACACCTATACAATTCACCCCTTGATGAATTATTCATACTTTGAAACCAGTTTTGATAGAAAGCGTCTAATAATCTCTGCTTTATAGTAATTTTAATATCAAGATTTTGTAATGCATATTGCCCATCCCAGATATAAGAAAGACCTAAGTTATTAAAAACTGACTTCAAATTTTCAATCCATTTAAAACTAAATTCATAAGTATCATTCAAAGCAAACATTAAACGATATAACATCCCAGAGAGTTTATTTGGGTTCAATAGCAATTTCTTCCAAAAGTTGATCATTCGCAACTGCACTATAATATTTAAAGGAAATCTCCCGCTTTCCCCGTAAACCAAATAGTTAGGTGTACTAACTCTCAATCCTAAGATCTTCTTAATAAACACCCCAAATTTCTGACGCATATAATAAGACAGGGACAACCAAAGTATCAAATGACTGAAGTTGAAGATCAATTGGGATGTTTATGTTTCTAATTCGTCTATATAAGGCAAACAATGATTTTTGTGCTTGCTGAACTAATTTTTTTCTGGCTGCGAAGAAATTGCCATTGTATTTTAATGTTAAACCAAATATGAACATTCATCAACTACATCTAATGTATTACCAAAAAGTTTAAAGTCAAAATTTCTTCTACTTTTACGCCTACAAAATATTACAATTTTGTATTTTGTGGATTTACCTTAAGTTTCCATTGTGTACAATAATTCTCAAATTTATCTAACATATTTTGCATCTCAACAGGAGTTTCAGCTAATAAAATTGTGTCGTCTGCATATAACAATACAAATAAATAAACATAACATTGTAGATTTTCTAGACATAAACATTAACATCAGTTAAACCGGACACATTTTCATCAACAAAAAATTGTTATTAGTCATTTAAAAAAAATAGCAAATAAGAAAGGCGAGATATTTTCACCTTGACGAACCCCTACTTCACACTTAAAGTAATCCGAGAATTCCCCATCTTTCTTACACAAGATTTAATATTCTGATACATATGTATAACAACTCTAAAAATTTTTCCGTTAATCCCACTTTTAACCAGTTTTTGCCACAAGCCCACCCGCCAAACAGTGTCAAATGCTTTTCTAAAGTCAATAAATGTACAATAAAGTTTTTTACCTAAAGCAAGATATATTTGTATCAGAGCATGTAAATAAAAAATGTTATCACTGGTTGAGTAACCCTTTCTGAAGCCAGCTTGAGATTTGGTTATGAGATCAATATAGTCAGCAAACTTGTTAAGTCTAGTATTTATAACAGCCGTGAAGACTTTGCACAAATTTGATAACAATGTAATGGCTCGATAAGAATCAGGGTCACTAGGGTCAGGAATGTGTTGGTCATTGGCCTGTACATGTCTTCTTATAACATTTAAGTTTCTTGATATGCGGATCATTCGATGTATTTTGTTTCCATTGATTTATTCACTTTTTTACTATTTGGGACCCTTTAGGCCTTGCTGTATGATGTGAGGTTCCTCACTATGTCGAAGACCGCACGGTGACCCTAGATACTTTGTTTTGGTACTTTTTGACCTGGAGATGGGATGTTGTCTCCTTGACATTTACCCCATTGCCTTTTTCCATATATATTACTCTACCAAAAGTAACGTATAAATTAACAGTGAGAGGATATAGATAAAAAGCACATGAGGCAAAGTCTCCACAAATAAATGATTAAACCAAGCAATGGAACAACGCTTTTATAATTTGTTGTTCTTCAACTTTGCATGAATAACGAATATAGAATAGATCTTGTTGTTTTCTGATCTGCCAATATAATACAAAAAATTATAGTAAAACAAAAGCTAATGAAAAAGATATGCATCTGAAACCAATGATCAGAACATACTGAACCATTAATGAGCTTCCTTATTAGATGTTACTTAGAGGTCCTTATGAGAGGTTATTCCGTGAAACACATGAACAGCATAACAAAATTGCAACTTGGGTATTTATTTTATTTTATCTCGTTACTGAACATTTTTTATATTGATTATAAGTTTGCATCTTCAATGGTATTTGAGCCATAAGTAAAAAACCCAAATTCGGACATCAAAATTTGGTTTTTGGTCCATAGGCTCAAACCCGTTGGTCCAATCATGTCGGACCCATAAAACAAATGTAGATCTCAACAAGACACACATTTTCTCCATTACATTTAATCAGCTATCTATTACGGTTTCTGAGTTAATCCAATAACAAGGTCTAAGGTCAAAGTTCAAAGTGACCAATGGCCTTTGACCTTAGCATTTTTAGATGTAACACATATCACCTAAGATGAATTGAAAAGGTTCCAGGCTTCGAGAAAAACATACTCGAAGATGTGACGAAATTTTGCGGGGCATAACTCGTGAACGGTCCACCGTAGAGTTTCGCACCAATGTAACGAATGTCCGTCATGACCTAACAAACATTTTTGTCATTACACTTCTTCAGCTATCTCTTATGGTTTCTGAGTTTATCCCATAACGTTTTCGGACTTTGGGCCAAAATTCGTGAACGAAAAAAGATTTTCGGTGGATGCCTATTTCTTATCAATTAAACATGGTCTAGACTATTGTGCTAAAACATCAAAAGGATATGTCCAGCCGTTTTTCTGAAAATGAGGCAGAAAAGAAGAATAATAATAATCAGAAGAAATACAGAAAGGTCTTTCCGTTTGAAACGGGAAAGACCTTAATAATAATCAGAAGAAATACAGAAAGATCTTTCCGTTTGAAACGGGAAAGACCTTAATAATAATCAGAAGAAATACAGAAAGGTCTTTCCGTTTGAAACGGGAAAGACTTTAATAATAATAATCAGAAGAAATACAGAAAGGTCTTTCCGTTTGAAACGGGAAAGACCTTAATAATAACAATCAGAAGAAATACAGAAAGGTCTTTCCGTTTGAATCGGGAAAGACCTTAATAATAATAATTAGAAGAAATACAGAAAGGTCTTTCCCTTGGAAAGGGGAAACACCTTAATAATAATAATCAGAAGAAATACAGAAAGTTCTTTCCGTTTGAAACGGGAAAGACCTTAGTAATAATCAGAAGAAATACAGAAAGGTCTTTCCCTTGGAAAGGGGAAAGACCTTAATAATAATAATCAGAAGAATACAGAAAGGTCTTTCCGTTTGAAACGGGAAAGACCTTAATAATAATCAGAAGAAATACAGAAAGGTCTTTCCGTTTGAAACGGGAAAGACCTTAATAATAATCAGAAGAAATACAGAAAGGTATTTCCTTTTGAAACGAGAAAGACCTTAATAATAATCAGAAGAAATACAGAAAGGTCTTTCCCTTGGAAAGGGGAAAGACCTTAATAATAATCAGAAGAAATACAGAAAGGTCTTTCCGTATGAAATTGGAAAGACTTTAATAATAATAATCAGAAGAAATACAGAAAGGTCTTTCCGTTTGAAACGGGAAAGACCTTAATAATAATAATCAGAAGAAATACAGAAAGGTCTTTCCGTTTGAAACGGGAAAGACCTTAATAATAATCAGAAGAAATGCAGAAAGGTCTTTTCCATATGAAACGGGAAAGACCTTAATAATTATCAGAAGAAATACAGAAATACAGAAAGGTCTTTCCGTTTGAAACGGGAATTGAAATCCAATTTATAAAAATGTTCGTCCTAAGCTACACAAACATTTTAATATTTTACGAAAGGATATGGAGTAAATGAACATGAGACCATAACACATAATTATGTTAACTCCAACTGCAATAATTTTAATGAGCTGTATGGACATTTCGGAAATTAATTCCTCATCAGCAGCACTAGAACCCAAGTATGGTTGATAGGTAGAATTCTAAAAAATAAGTGGTCTTTGAGACTTTCAGAAAATTTACCAAAATTGAAATCAAATATTTTCGAAATCCAATTTATAAATATGTTCGTCCTAAGCTACAAAAACATTTTAAGTATGGTTGCTAGGTAGAATTCCAAAAAATAAGTGGTCTTTGAGACTTTCAGGAAATTTACCAAAATTGGAATCAAATATTTTTGAAATTCAATTGGTGAAAATGTTCGTCCTAAACTACACAAATATTTTAAGTATGGTTGCTAGGTAGAATTCCAAAAAATAAGTGGTTTTTGAGACTTTCAGGAAATTTACCAAAATTGGAATCAAATATTATTGAAATCCAATTGATGAAAATGTTCGTCCTAAACTACACAAACATTTTAAATACGCTTGCTAGGTAGAATTCCAAAACATAAGTGGTCTTTGAGACTTTCAGGAAATTAACCAAAATTGGAATCGCCTTATCAGAATTTTGTTTTTTACCAAACACTTGTCAGAATATAAGATAATATGCCAAAATTAAAAAAAAATAAGTGTCTTTGACATTTTCAGGAAATTTACCAAAGTTGGATCCGGAACCAAAATTCCAAAAGCTTATTGCAAATCTATAGACTATATGCAACAATTCTGCATAAAGATTTGATCCCTAAGTCCAAAAATGTAGGAGGAGTTTGCGTCACATGCCACATGTGTCTAATCCACATCTTTGGGTCTTTGTTAAAATTGACATCATGGGGCCTCTTGTTTGCACCAAGACCAATATCAAAAATCCGAAAGCTTATTGCGCATCTACAGACTATATGCAACAATTCTATAACAAAATTAAATTCCTAAATACATAAATGTAGGAGGAGTTTGTGTCACAAGCCACATGTGTAAAAATTGACATCATGGGGCCTCTTGTTTGCACCAAGACCAATATCGAAAATCCGAAAGCTTATTGCGCATCTGCANATGTAATGATTATTTATTTACCAAGGCAAAGAATTAATGATTATTTGATTCCTAGGATCCCCTTGAGGAACCTCATTCGTTACCTTTGTACACTGTGTCATCAATTTGTATACATTTGTTACCTTTGTACACTGTGTCATCAATTTGTTAATTTGTTACCTTTAATTTGTATACTGTGTCATCAATTTGTATACATTTATTACCTTTGTACACAGTGTCATCAATTTGTATTCATTTGTTACCTTTGTACACTGTGTCGTCAATTTGTATACATGTGTTACCTTTGTACACTGTGTCATCAATTTGTATACATTTGTTACCTTTGTACACTGTGTCATCAATTTGTATACATTTGTTACACCTTTTTACACTGTGTCATCAATTTGTATACATGTGTTACCTTTCTACCATGTGTCATCAATTTGTATACATTTGTTACCTTTGTACACTGTGCCATCAATTTGTATACATTTGTTACACCTTTGTACACTGTGTAATCAGTTTGTATACATGTGTTACCTTTCTAGCCTGTGTCATCAATTTGTATACATTTGTTACCTTTGTACACTGTGTCATCAATTTGTATACATTTGTTACCTTTGTACACTGTGTCATCAATTTGTATACATGTGTTCCCTTTCTACCCTGTGTCGTCCATGTTGAATATACAATTTTGCCACCACTTTGTATATACTGTATATATCTGTCGCCAATAAGTATAATTCGGACCACTGACAAAAGAAATTTTTTTGAATTGGTGACAAAGGAGTACGACTACAGACGTTTGTACAGTTACAAAAACATAATGTGTGTACACATGAATTTCGTTTTACCTCGTTTGGCTGAAGCCTTTGTCATGGCGTCCGTCGTCCTTCTTTAGCTCATCCGTTAACTTTCTTCATTTTAAGACGATCACCCAAGTGGCACAGAAGTCAAATTTACACCTTAAGCTTCCATTCTATAAAGGTGATCTACAGTCTTCAAAAAGACCCCAGACGTAGTCGTATGGAACGCCACAGCTGTCTTATGTGGAGCTCTGACATTGCTTGATGCGGTGTCGTGTTGACTTAATCATATTTTGTTATTATATAGTATGGTTCTGACATTTCTTTATAATGTTGTAATATTACTCAATATAATTTTGATATGACATGATATGGTTGCGCAATTACTTGATATGGTTTTGGCATTATTTAATGTGGTTATGGCAGTAGGCAATGTGGTTGTGTCATTAGGCAATGTGGTTATTTCAATAGGCAATGTGGTTTAAATATTGCGTGATGTGGTTGTTTTATTACCTACTCTGGTTTCTTCATTACGTATTCTAGTTATTTCATTACATATTGTGGTTTTTCCATTACTTTATGTGGTTGTTTCATTACGTATTGTGGTTTTGTCATTTTGGAAAGTAGTTTTATTATTACTTAATGATATTTTGTCATTTAGGAAAGTAGTTTTATTATTACTTTATGATATTTTGTCATTGCATAATATAGTTTTTACATTTCTTAATGATGTTTTATTGTTACTCAATATGGTATTGTAAATAACTTAATGATAATTTGATATTACATGATGTGGTCGCACAATTACTTGATATGGCTTTGTCATTATTTAATGTGGCTGTGGCAGTAGGTAATGTGGTTTTGTCGTTAGGCAATGAGGTTTTAACATTACGTGATGTGTATTTGACTTAACGTTATGTCGTTGGTTCATTATGTATTGTGGTTTTGTTATTTCGTAATGATAAATCGTCAGTTCGTAATTACAATTAATTTATGAGGATATATCACTTTTCAATGTCGTAGAGGCACTAATCAATTAGGTTTTAGCATTAAGCGTTGAGGATTTAACTTTTTTATAAGGTTTAAATATTACATTACATAATGTGTTTCTTCCATTGCTTGATGTGGGTTTGACATTCTTTGATGTGGACATGTCAGTTGTTGGATGAGGTTATATCACGTGACCAATTAGGTTGCAGACGGTACGGGGTATTTGGTGTAACCAGTACCCGTTCTACATTTTTTTATTGGGTTAAATGTGTAACCCGTGATTTCTAAATTCAGTGCAACAATCCTGTAGCATTTTAACTATTTTCCACTTCAGGTTTCAAAATTATAAAGAATAGTGTAGCGCACACTGTTAAAGTTGAAGCGCTTCTTAAAATTTGTTTTAGTTTTTTATTTTATATTTCAGTACTTATTTGCTCAAACTTGAGAATCTTACTTCTGTGTGTGTGTGTCAAAATACATGTATGTAATCCAGAGATGAAGGGAGATGGATTATAATGTACTTTTCATTTATGTATTTCACTTTTTATTTTTTATCAAAGCCCATAAAAGGAAAGCATAATATTAGGATTCATGTATTTTTTATGATATTTCTTGGTTTACAGAAATACATGAAAATATTTTCTTTGCCTTTGCTTCTCGGGTTTTCCCTTTTTATTCATAACTAAACTTAAAAGTATTGGGCCGAGGGAAAAATGATGTGAATACTGCATTATGAAAACACTCAATAACATGAGTATGTCTGGTGGTCGTGTACGTTTTTGATTTACAAGATAGTGATCATGAAATGGACTGACTAAGAATTTTTTTAAATAATATACGGTGAAATGCCGTCACAATATGTTAAAACATTCAAATCTTAATCGTTTTCCCGTCAAAAGCATTTGTAAAAAATAATTTTAGAACTATCATAAAATCAATCGACCTATTTTGGAGATTATTTTATTTCGCAATGCTATATTTTTGTTCTTTTATATGAATGTTTTTGGTAAATCTATAGATCCAAAAAGATGGAATATAGCAGTCTAGTTGTTACAAGGTTTTATGTGAATGCGAAATGGCGCCGAAACACTGAACTGCCGTCTTTTCTCATACCATGAAGATCGTATTAATTTTTAGCTTTACTGAAAAAAATATAATATCCGAAACATATACTTTTCACATACTCATTTTCACTGGCGGTTGGCCGATGCCCGTAACTGCAGTTACAGACATCCCAACATTGCTGATGATAATCCTGGTATTTTTAATAAGTGTTTTTATTTCCAGTGTTATTCATAAATCATAGCCAACATGACATTTGTAGTGCGCTTCAGTATCATAATGTATCAATTGGAACAAGTCATCACTCATGTATGGTTCATAAATTAGCAAACAAAACTAACGAAAATGCCCGTAACTTGCAAAAAGCTGTTCTTTTGAGGTGCCTGTAACTGGCATGTAATGCATGTTACTAGAATATGATGCACGCAACTTTCTCAGGAATGTCCAAGTTTGATATCGATAAATTATCAATTCATGTTACTGCTTCTTTTCGGTCATGTAATTCCTTTAAGTTTAGGATGAATAGTTGTTTTTTCTAGACCTTTTTTCAATCAAAATATACAAGCGAAAAAAAAAAAACAGTTTTAAAGTTTTTCTACGCGGGTTGCTGAAGGGCTGTTCTAGGAATTTCACTGACTTTTGTTAATACATGTACTTGTACTGTTTGACACATGATGGTAAATTTGAATTATAACGCTTTCAGCGTGAGAATCACGCATTTATCTTCAAAATCACACTCTCATGCCCTACTTGCAAGTACTCGCGCCAAAGAATAAAGAATAAAAACAAATATATGAAAAAAATATTTACTTTGTAGTCGGTTATGACTCCGACGTTTGTTTATATTTTAGCAAAATTGACAAATGTTGGTTTTTTGTTGTACTTTCCAAAGTCAATATAACCGTAGTTTTGCATACAATTCCCTTTAAATGAGAAATATAACCAGAAAATCCCATGTAACTATTTAGAAAGCCAGTTGTAAAATTTTCTATCATTGTCAGTAACTTTGTATTTTCGTCCATGAAAATTCCTAAATCTCAAGCTAGTCATCAAATGAATCTTGACACCTTTGAATTGTCAGAGTAAAAATACAAGAAAAAACAATGGCGTCCTTCTTCTGTGCAGAGAAAACAGTCGACTGCCGGCAAGCAACATGTGACAAGCTACCAAATATGGAGAACGGATGTGCAAGCTCCATTTCAACTTATGAATAAGCAACGCTTATACAAAATATAAGCTCTCAATATCATTATTATTTCAGGGATTATAGCATCTATTACTTATATTCCAATCTCTAAGACACTCTTGG
>MJUU01045989.1:26351-36899 GCA_002080025.1 Modiolus philippinarum | reverse complement strand
CATAGGGCCAATGTTAAACTATGTTCCGTGCTGGCGGCCATGTTTTTTGTCGAATCGGAACGAAATTAGCATTCTTTGTTAAGGACCTTCCATACTCCATTTCAGTACAGTTTAGTTAAATTTGCTTCAATAGTTTCAGAGCAGATGTTATAAATGATGTTTTCCCATAGGGTCCAATGTTAAAATTAAGATCCGCGCTGGCGGCCATGTTTTTCATCGAATCGGAACGAAATGTGCAATCTTTGTGAAGGACATTCAATACATCATTCCTATTAAGTGTGGTTGAATTTGCTTCAGCGGTTTCAGAGGAGAAGATGAAAATGTGATTTTCTCATAGGGCCAATGTTAAACTATGTTCCGTGCTGGCGGCCATGTTTTTTGTGTCAAATCGGAACGAAATATGCAGTCTTTGTAAAGAACCTTCCAAACATCATTTCAGTACAGTTTAGTTAAACTTGCTTAAATAGTTTCAGAGCAGATGTTGAAAATGATGTTTTTCCCGTAGGGTCCAATGTTAAAACTAAGATCCGCGCTGGCGGCCATGTTTTTTATCGAATCGGATCGAAATGTGCAATCTTTGTGAAGGACATTCCATACATCATTCCTGTAAAGTTTGGTTGAATTTACTTCAGCGGTTTCAGAGGAGAAGATGAAAATGTGAAAAGTTAACGCCGGACGACGGACGACAGACGACGGACGCAAAGTGATAGCAATAGCTCACACTGTCCCTTTGGGTCAGGTGAGCTAAAAATTTTGATTTCTTCATTTAAGTCCGATTCTGATGCTGCTTTTTGCATTGGATTCCTTGTGAAAATTAACCTGCTGCTCAGGTATCGAATTTTTGAGATTTTGTTTCCGTTCCGGGCTATGAGGGGGAAAAGGGGCCAAAATTGCAAATCTCCAGATTATTTTAAGTCAAATTTTGATGGGATTTTTTTCTTTGGATTCCTCTTGTTCTAAGTATTTAGCATATTTGTAGTATGGCAACATATTTAAATTTTTTAAATCTTACTGTTTCCGAGCTATTAGGAGTCGAAGGGTCCAAAATTGCAATTTTTCAAAATATGTAAAAAAATATTTTTTATTGGATTTTAGTGGGGTTTGTTTCTTTGAATTCCTCTTGACATAAGCAGTCAGTAGTATGCCAAAGATTTGGCGTAGCTCTGACCGTTTCAATGCTATAAGGGGCCAGATGGGGCCAAAATTTCAAAAGTGGAAATTACCTAAGATTTTAATTTTTCTTCAAGATTTTAATGGATTTTTTTCTTTGGATTCCTTTAGATGACAGCTTTCAGTTATAAGTGACATATTTTGTGTAGCTCTTACCGTTTTCAAGTGCTTTTTTTTAATTTGTGATCAGCTTATCTCCTTATTGTGTTCATCTAAATGTGTCAAGCTCTATTCTGTGTCCACATTCAATTGAACTTACACTCGTTCAATTTTCAGTGGTCGACATGCTGCGGTCGTATTATGCTGCGCTTGGCGTAGCCGTTTATTTTCTTTGGATTCCTTATGAAAATTAACTAACGCTTATCTATTAGATTTTTGATAACTTGTTTCATGGACCAAACGGGACCGAAATCGCAAATGTGCAGATTACCCAAAAAGTTTATTTTTCCATCGGATTATGGGATTTTTAACTTGAAAGCCATGAAATTATTTTCAAATTTTACAGAATAACTTAATACATGCAGACGTATGCAGCAGTTATTTGGATGACTAAGAGGTTTTGCCACGTGTAGATTTTCAGAGCTTTCGAGTTTCAGCTGCATCGGAGCTTTGATTTTCTTTAGATTCCTTTTGTTGTAAGCTTTTAGTATAATGTCAACAGATATTTTGTAGATGATACAGTTTCCTTTATAACGGGCCAATAGCGATGAATTTGCATTTTTTATAATTTTTAATCGGATTTCGATGGGATTTTTTTCTTTGGATTCGTCTGGATGTAAATTGTCAGTAGTAAGTCAACAGATTTAGTAAACTCTTACAGTTTCCGAGCTTTCAGGGATCAAAAAGGCTAATTTATATGTTCCCTAGTTTGTATCCAGCTTATATATATATATATATATATGGCGTAGCCTTTTTTTATTGTATGATATAAATTGATATTTCTCCAATAAAATAAACACAATAGTAAATGATATGAAAGGCAATATCACAAATTTTGGCTGCACTCGGGTTGTGATATGGACCAGAAAACTGATTTGACTCTGGCCTTCGGATCGGGCCATATTGTTTTCCAGGACCATATCACAATTCTAGGATAGTCCAAATTTTGTGACATGCCAGACATAGCACAAATTCATACATCTTTTCTAGAGTGCTCTAAAGACTTCACTCTGTTGCGACTGAAACTGCCAATTGTATGAAAGTATCTTAATTTTACTACAGTTTAATAGCACACCTGGTAGTAATTATCATTAAGAATCGTTTGTTACCATGTTTAAGTAATACACAAAAAACATTAGATCTAATGATAAAGTAATGCAATAGACAGAGTAGTGGATTTATTTACCAGTTAACTTTAAAAACATTGATAACATATTATCATTGACTGGTTAGATGTTTCATTTCCTGCTTATCAATTTCAACTGATTAGTTTCATGATAACTCGAAATAGAAACATTTTTTTGAAAACCTAGTTTATTTACTTCCAGAAGATTGATGGTTTCATTTTATTTTATCAATACAACTATGACCGTTACGAAAATTTCGAGTCGTTTGTTATCCGAAGAAATTTGTTTAATTTTGATAGGAATCTATTTTTGATTAAAACTCTTGGACGAAATTAATTAATTCTCTGTTGAAGCATTACTGGCCCGTCAAGTGAGAATGACGCATTTTTGGGTCAAATTTTCGGCATTTTCTTCGATCTTTTTCTTTTTCCCTTTTGATCTTGGACTTCGTTGGTGAATCTCACTCATTTGCTTCACAAAAAAACTTGACACATTGCAATGAACACTGTTGAAAGCAGTAATAGGGCCATGGTTGTTGTTTTGTAATCGTGTCCCTGTTTTGTAATTTGTAACAATTACATTCCCATTCCATGCAATATTTAAACTACTAGTATTTGAAAGTTATTTTGGTGCTGAATTGCTATGCTTTTTTTCTCTCCAATACCACAGAGATAACAAAATGTGGTATTTATAAAGAGGCTTGGAGTCTAAAAGATGGTAATACGTACTCAGTGTTTGTATATCTACTGTAAAAGAGTCAGAACATTCTGTTAATTTTGTAGTTAAAATGTAAAAAATGTTGTGGAATTGTTTCGGTATTAAATTGAATAAAAAATGGACAAGGTTCTCAAACGATGGAAATTGGCTTCAATTTAAACATTGACTGAGTGTATAACTACTCAAAAGAGAATTATACTCTCACAATATTATAAATGGGGGTAATAACAAAATTACCGAACAAAATTTTCAATGTCCAAAGTCCATGAGGAAAGGAGACAAAGCAGATAGAAACCATCGGAAATATCGTCCACCGCAATGGTCCTGACTTGGTACAGGCATTTTAAAAGAATTGTTTCGTTAAACCCATTTTATGGCGCGCCAGACCACGTGCGCCACTCCCCAACTGCGGTAGTGTCCGGTAGCAACTCAACAGCAAATGACAATTCATAACAAGTTTTTTAAACCTGTAAAGGCTTATCAAAATGATTAATTTTAATGTCTTTTGTCCCATTTTTAAATGAAAATCATGTAAATACGTTCCAAAACACTCCGATACCAAAGACCCTTGATGGGTTCATATAAACACATTATTGGATAGTAGGATAATGCCAAAAAGCAAAGTGTTGACTTTAATACATTTAAAAACGTTCATCAGTAATAGCAAACTGCAGGAAAGTTCCTTTTGCACCTTTCCTTTCAAGAATCTACAATATATTTTTGGAAGATTATATAAGTTGACGTCATAATTTCCGAATGGTTAAATATGAATTTTGATGTCATAATATTAATTTCTACAAAATCGATATGGACATATAGTTTCCTATGCTATATCTACTTTTCCATTAATACATACCCTCTTCGAAATTTATCCAGAAAAAAATGCACTTAGGCACTTAATCAGAAATCATCTTCGTACTAGATTTACATATCCTACTCATTAACAGTTATCGAAAGGTTAGAATTAATGCACTGTTTACTCAAAACATAAAATTATTTACAGTATTTTTCTTACACGACCCTTAACATTTCGACCTTGGCAGTTTATCTTATTATTCGATTAAGATGAAGATTGAAACAGTGGCTGGAAAACATTTTATCAAAGTGAATTTTTATCAGTTATACATGGAAATTCTTTACGTAAGGAGATTTAGATAAAATAATCGGTACGTTATTTGTATTGCTTAAAAACATACTAAATACATCAACTTGGCGCTCTGAAAAGAAGGCCGAATTTGAGAGCTTGTCATGAGCTGAATCGCATGTGAAACACACATCTTGCTTATAAGATGAAAATACAGAAAAGGATGTAGCAAGACAAATTTTTTATACTGCATTCTTTGTTAAATATTTTTTAATACCTCGAATTTCGTTTCTGAAACCCAGACAACGTATGCTTCCCTCGTTTACTGGCTTCCAATGTGCAAATGAGATAAATCAAAGTACAGATGTACTGTTGTTTGGTTTTCCCTGTTTCCGTGTTGTAAGAAAGAAATGATATACTCTCTTGTCAGATATAAATATGTATTTCAGTGATAATACAAAATTCAAGGCAAGAGACGAGAGAATAGTTTTGAGCATAAAATTTGCCCATTCATTGAAATGTATAAGACTATATTTTGAATTGAACTATTTTTATATTTTCCTGTCGATAGTGGTACATCTTGGAAGTTAACAGACAATTTCGACGCAAATCTGCGTACGTTTCTGATGATCTGGTTATCTACATGGCGATTTCTCAACTGAATTATGCTTAGTTACAAAATGACATGTAAAATTCATACTTGCTGTGAAATGCATTTTGAACACTACCAATTCATAGCCATTTTCATCATTTCTTATACTTCTGTGGTGGTTTTAAATCGCGATTTTTGAAAGTTACGCGGATGGCGAAGCCATCAAGTTTAGATAGATAAAAAATCGCGCCGATTTTATGAGTTCTTTATATATTAGGTATTGGCTACGGTTACCTGGATTTACCCGTAAAAGTCATCCTAAGACAGTGGCAAATCTAGTGGTATAAAATTATCTCCCTTCTAGAAAAAAATCTTTTGTGTTCATATAGTTTTCGGAACAAATCTAAGAGCATATCGACGAAAATAAACAATCGACAAAATGTCAAGATTTCAAAAGAAATAAACAAATACAATGTTTAGTGAAAACGTCATTCAATTCCAACATCTTTACTTTGTAGTTAAAATGTGATTAAACTTGCCTCCAAGAAGATGTAATATGCGAGTTCCTTACATAATTCACTTTCGCGATGAAAAAAAATCAATCGACAGACTGGTCAAAATCAATTGCTATCGGGCGTTAAAATGCATGTACCCAGACAAGATTATATGTACAGATAGATTTTTTAACATACTTTATCATATGAAAAAGAAAGGAAATGGGGTAAATGTTAAGAAGACAACATCCCATATCCAGGTTAAAACCATCTAGCGGTCACGTACGGTTTTCAACACAGTGAGGATTCTCACACTATATAGCAAGCCCTAAATGGCCCCAAAAAGGTAAAAAAGTGAATAAATCAATGGAAACAAACCACATCCAATAACCCAAATATCGAGAAACTTAAATTTTATAAGAAGACAAGGACAAGCCAATGACCAACATATTACTGACTTGGGACAGGCGCAAAAGTTGCGGTGGGGTTAAACTCGTTTTCTTGGATCCAAATCCTCCCCCTTTGTGTGGTGAATGGCTAAAAAAATAAATACCCAAAAAGACTCACAGTAAAAATCAAACTAGAAAAAAGTCAAACTTATCAAGACGAGTACCCTTACAATGAAGTACATAAAACATGAAGACAATACACACCGGTAAAGTCAATTTAGTGACGATTCTTGCATAAGAAACGTCGAGATCCAAATTACATTTTATGTTGCCAGGCAAAATTATATCGTCGCGAAACAGTGCCATTTTCCTTTTATACCGACGGTCTTAAATGATAATCATCAACACAAGATTTCACTGGTTCAATCAACGAAAGAGGCGTGCCTTCAGTTAAAGTCCATTCAAAGACCCCACGTGCTTAGTGAGTACAAATCGATTTTGATTATATGTTGCGAGATAGAAATGGTCGTTTTATATACTTGATACGCAGTCCAAAATTTGCAAATGAAACGATAAATATTTAATTGCAAAGTGTATTTTTTTGAAAATTTTCGCTATATAGAAATACCTAGATCCAAAACTCTTTAGAACCATATATATTCCGGGAAATATCATTTTTCATAAAAAATATGCAATAAATATCAAAATCTTTTAAAAATGAAATTTGTTAATATCATGGAGATACGTCACATGAACATAAAGAAGTATGAAATTTCATGTTATAAGTAACTTTTTAAAACTACTGAGCTCCAATTGGCTCAGTAGTTTTAGAGAAAAAAATCCCTGATTGTGTTTTCCAATAGTTCAAATATGTTCTCGGTGGCAACCATCTATGAAATAACAAAATACCAAAGTTACTGTTAATTTAGATTCTGCATATGAACGGTTTCTTCTTCTCAGAAGAAGCCTAGACGAGATTGATTGGAAATTTGTATTAAGTGATAAAAACTCTGTCGATGAATACTGGGCCAAATTTAAGGAAATAATAATAAATAATGAAGACAAATATATACCAAAAAGAAAAATTCTTAAAGGTTCCGCGGAACCTAGTGTCTAGCCTGCTCACTCCACTGTCATTCTTATTTAGCCTATATTAAGATGTGCTTGCTAAGAAGAATTCAAAGAAACAATTAGTTTTTGATAGTTTCAGGAAATTTACCAAAATTGAAAAACAAAATTTATGAAATCTAACATTGAAAATATTGTTGTTTTTTTTTACTAAAATTCATCAAAACACATGGTTGCTAACAAGAATTCCCCATCATTGCTGGTCTTTGAGAGTTTCAGGACATTTGCCAAAATTGGAATGATATTTTTTATTCTTATTTTCAGAATTATATCTTGAATGAAGAAATGGCTAAAATATTTGATTGTATGCAAAATCTTCATTAATTGTTAGTCTTGGACATTTTCAGGAAATTTACCAAAGTTGGAACCGGAATAAAATTCCGAAAGCTTATTGTGTATCTATGGACAATATGCAATAATTCTACATCAAAATTAAAGTCTTTTTTCTCAATTTAGAAAAACATTGTTGATACATGGACCATATATAAAATATAGGTCAAGGTGACATAATTCTGGTATGGATGTTGGTCACTACTAAAGATGTAACCACTTACCAATAATCATCCGTCTATGGCATGTAGGTGCCGAGATATTGTGCAAACAAAACAAAATCAAAGCATGGAATGCTGTTAAGGCAGGTTCCTGGGTATTCACAGAAGTTCTGTAATTATTACTGTTTTGCTGAAATCTTGGCATGTAATTTTTTCAAGAATTAAAATCCGAAGTTTTCCTTCCCGGTTTGGGTTGTCTTTTCAGTCTTTGTATGGGTTGTTGGCAATTTATTTAAAACTCTATTTACATTCTATTGCCTTGTTCCTCTTTGTTGGTACATGTAAGTATTCCAGACAAGTGTTACACTCGGTTTCTTGATTAATGTTGTTAAATCTAATTTTGTCATGTTAACACTTATTTGATTATTTGACTGTGATTAAAACAATTACTTGTTTTCATGATTACATTAATATTCACTGGAACGAGATCTGAAGGAACCACCTGTAGAGGATTTTACTGATAACGGCCTTATCACAGGGAGTGGGACTTGCTCCCAGTCTAGAAAAAAAACTTTTGTTAAATATCAAACTTTTTTTCTAGGCCGAAGCAAGTCCCTGTGGCCTTATCTAACACCTTCCAAAACATATTGAATGGGTTGGAGACTTTTTCTTATGATGGATCTCTGGTAGAGCATTGCATATTTGTATTTCAGTTTGTCTGTCCGAACTCTGCCTTGTTTCATGAACCTAAAGTAAAAGGACCCCACTGGAAATAAACTGTAATCAGGGACTATACATAGTCCCTGCTGTAATTCAGCTTTTGTAGTGCTGAAAAATCCATCTTTTTTTATGATTTTATAATTTTTTCAGATCTTATAAATATCTTAAAATAAGTTTTAATTTCTAATTTTAAAAAAGTTTTAAGCAGCTAGCAGTCAACAAGATTGACTTCAGTGCTCAATTTTTATAATCTCATTTAATAGGAAAAATGAAAGGATATGGAGTGAATGTACATGTGACAAAAACGCACACGATACATAGAAAACTCCAGTTTATCAAGGACAGGGCTTTTATTCCTGTCTTCATCTTGATGTCGCCTGAGGGTCTTCAAATAGAGGTGAACAATATTCACCCCTCAAGCGAGATCAAGAAGGCCCCTAGCGTGCACTTAAGCGGTATTCTTGACAAAAATTATAGTCAAGGTCACTCCCTTGCTCCCCACCCGCCATGGAGTGCCAACTTGGGCGATGCTCAGGGTTATCCAGCTGAAAGCACCAGGGTTACAAGAAGAGAATAAAATTGTTGAGCAACATCGATCGCAGCTAAAATATGTCATTGAAGCAACACATGTCGGGAGCGGTCAATGAGAAAAAAATGTCTTTCGAATGTAAATTTTTTTACTGATACTAAGGTTGTCTTAATTTTATGTTCTTAATTTATTGTTAAATGTTATTTGTTTTACTTGTTGTACTTGTATTTGTAATTTGCACTCGAATAAAAATTATTATTGTTATTATTATCTACATGCACATCAGTTTTTTTCTGTTGGATCAAAGATCATCAAAGCACTGGACGCCGAAATGCTTTTTAGATCTACTATGAAATAATTATATATATATATTTTATCAGGACCATCACGAGTTTTCAACTGACGTTTTAACATTTGACTTTCGTGATCTAGGCCTAGCATGAAGTGTTTTTTTTATACCTGACTAAGATTTAACTTCGGACATGACGGATGACCGTGAACGTCTTGCATGCCTTCGTGAACGTGTCCTTCGCGCAGTTCATCTCTGTTTCAACACAACGTGAAAAATGAATTACTACAAAAGAAGGAATCACTGCAAATGATGAAAATTCTGCAAGCGAGCGCTTCCTCCTGTTGTAACAAATCAGTGACAGAGATGGTTCTTTGTGATCCAGTACAAGTGTTGTACTTGATTACGTTTGTGATTAGGAACGCCGTCGGAGATAAAGTTTAAACCTTCCGTGCTTCATTGTTGACATGGTTAAATTATTCTAAAATTTAAATGTATTATAAGTATTTTATAAAGAACATTTACTGTAATTTCGGATTTTTTAAAAACTTATTTGATCCTTATTTACAACGGCGTATGTCATGCAGGCGTAACTTAGTATGGCCAATAATAGATGAACAAAACTAAACAAAACAAATGTCTAACGATGCTACTGATCGTTGGGCAGCCACCCCGAGAAGAATTAGTCTTTTATATTTTAAGATAGTTGTAAATACGTGTACAGATCTGTATATACATAGCACTGAAATTATTTTAGACTTTTACATTTTAACATTAACATTAACTAAGTGGGAGTGCTCCGTCATATACCAGAGGTATATACCTGTACAGAACAGAAAACGAAACTACGGTTTGATTGATCCCTTTTTTAAGGTAAAGCAGACATCAATATAACCATTAAAAGGTTCAAAGTCATATATATTGTGAAATACATACATTTTTACGAGTTACAACAGCGAAAGTAGAAGTTATTATGTATCCATTCATAAAAACTTGTAAAATCATAGCGCGCCGCAGGAAATTTTTATGAATGAACCGAATCGTGAATTTCGAATATCAATTTAAGTCCTCTGAGATAAAAAAAACATTGTATCTTTTAAAAGATATTAAATAAATACAATACACACATAAAACGGATTAGTTGGTCATGAAATGGACACTGTATTGCCATATGTATGGCACGCCAAAGCCACAAAAATGAGATAAAATAGCATTATCTCAGGTAATGCTGTCTTATCTGAATTTTTGTGGTTTTGGCGCACATTATCAGACATGTATTATCAGGTTTCCTCATTACCTCCTGATAAGTACTTTCAAATATTTTATACATAGGTCTCTATGCAATCTATATGGTAATGATGTTTTATCTCAAGATAACATAGCATTATCTGTTAATATAGTTTTTTCTGCATTTTTGTGGTTTTGGCGTGCTAGTAAATGTATTATCTGTTTTCTAATATCAACCAATCAGACGTAATATCTATGGGAAACTGTATTATCTGATTTATGTAACTGTATTATCTGATTTATGTTGAAAGCAATCAGATGTAGATAGATAAATTTCAATAACTTATTAAATTCAATCTTTTTACATCAAATTATCTTTTCTGAAAAACTATGTAATAATTTTAAAATTGTAACATAATTTCTTTTCTTTTT
>MJUU01045989.1:0-25978 GCA_002080025.1 Modiolus philippinarum | reverse complement strand
TGTCTGATTGAATCTAAAGTGTAAATTTGAGATATATAATATATATATTCTTTTTATTTTTATCTTTATCAAGTGTATGGAATGTGTATCTGCATGAGGCAGTCTTTTTGTTTGCACGTTTTGTGTTTATTTATCAAGATTACGTTGTTATTTATTTTTATAATATCAGAAGTTTAAGAGCTCTTGTGCGCTCATGTTTTCTTGTTAATTTGAACAAGCTATGACTTTAAAAATACCACTTACTTACTTACTGGATGTTTAGTTCAATGAAACGGGGGGAGGTATGGAAATCTTTCAAACTTTTGTATATTTCTTGCAGGATCTAAGCAAAGTCTGTTTTTATATAATAGTTTACAATGCTAACTTTAATTAAACCTTATTTATTTATTTATTTATTATTCAAGGACGTCCGAGACCAGGAAGTAAATTTTGTTTCTCACAGAACACTCGGATGAAAATAAGTGAGAATGTTAAGAGTGATAATGAATCTATGGAATTAATCAAATATATATTAAAGAATATATCAAGTGTACACTTTTCACATTTTAAAATTTTTCAGTTGCTAGTAGTCAAGGAATCGTTTTCTTAGCAAATGAAATTGCATGTAACAGATTAAGACGGATGTTCTTCAATGGGCAAAATAAATTATTACATACGGATCGGACATCTATCATAAGATAGTTCATTACCTGTTAACAGATAAACAAGTTTATTACCAGTTATGATAAGCAATTTCATTACCTATTACCTCCAGGAAAGAATGTTTTATCTCTTTATTGCATAGAGACCTATGTTAATTTTTTTTTCATATTTAATTATCAGGAGTTAATGATATTTTATCTGCGCCAAAACCACAAAAATACAGATAAGATAACATTACCTGAGATAATGCTATTTTATCTCATTTTTGTGGCTTTGGCGTGCCATACATATGAATGGATTATTTTCTGTGCCTGCGTACGAATAACTGGTAAGCCGTACGCGTTTTTTAGCGATAGTCATTCAGACTCTTTTCATATAAAGTAGTCTCCTAAATGTAAGAGTCTGGTTGAAACAGACTATTTTCACGATGGCTTTCCTAACAGCTAGAAGGCAGAGAACCTGCCTTAAAAATCATACAAAAAAAAAACTAAGTCCAACGAATGGAAAAATACGGAAAAATTGGAATTATTTTCGTCAAAAAATTAACTTGGGATACAATAAGGAAGTTGTATTGAATATTGTGTCAAAATTTCATTGCTATCGAATATGATTGAAAAAGTTATTGAAGTTCAAAAAAAGTTTAACATTAGGGTTAACCAAATGTTAACGTCGCAGACGCCGACACCGACGACGACGGAATCTATGGTCGCTATGTCTTGCCTTCGCGACATTCGTCGCAGGCGAGACAAAAATTTGACAGTTTGGTAAAGGGAATACTAGAACATTCCCCATGGACGAAAAGACAAGAGAAATGAAGGGCTACGCCGAGCGCAGCATGATACGACCGCAGCATGTCGACCACTGAAATTTCAACAAAAGTAGTTTAAAGTGAATGTGGACACATTAAAGAGCTTGACACAATAATTAGATGGACACAAAAAGAAGCTTGACTCAGTTGTAAGTAGAAATATACTAGGGAAAAAATCAACCCTTTTGATCACTTATTGATAAAAAAAACCGTAAGAGCTATGCAAAATATGTTACTATCAACTAAAACTTTACATCCATAGAAATCCAAAGAAAAAAATTCCATCGAAATCTGATAAAAAATAAAGATTTGACATATTTAGAAAAATTACAATTTTGGCCCCTTTGACCCTTGTAGCTTGGAAAAGATAAGAGCTACACAAAATCCGTTGGCATACTACTGAAAGCTTAGATCAAGAGGAATCCAAAGAAAAAAATCCCATCGAAATCCGATGAAAAATAAAGATTTGACATATTTAGAAAAATTGCAATTTTGGCCCCTTTGACCCCTTGTAGCTCAGAAACAGTAAGAGCTACACAAAATCTGTTGACATACCTCTGAAAGCTTACAATGAGAGGAATCTAAAGAAAAAAATCCCATTGAAATCCGATGAAAAATAAAAATTTTAGGTAATCTGTATGTTTGCAATTTTGGTCCCGTTGGGCCCCTCATAGCTTGGAAAGGTAACAAATTATCAAAAATCTTGTGATGCAGCACTAGTTTATTTTTCATAAGGAATCCATTGCAAAAAACTCCATCAAAATCGACCTAAAAATAAAAAATTGAAATTTTTGAAATTCGCCCCTTTTGGGCCCCATTTATCTCGTGAACGGTACATGCCACGTGAAATCCGTTGGCATACACCAGATTGGAAATTTTCTAAGGAGTATACTAAAAGAAACCCCATCAAAATCCAATAAATAATAAAGATTCTACAGTAAAATATGTGAAAACACCCAATTTAACCCTTTTTTGGCCCCTAATTATGAAATGGGTGGGGCCAAAAACTGAAGGAAAAAAACGTTTCTCAAGAATGTTCCAAGAAACATCATACTAAAATTTGAAAACAATCCGTCTACTAGAACCAAAGATATGCTGTCCACAGACACGAAAATACCTAATTTAACCCCTTTTTTGCCTCTTTTTCAAAAACGGGTGGGGCAAGGAATGCGAAATAAAAACCCGGGCTTAAGCTTGTGCCAACAAACATCATACTAAAATCTGATAACAATCCGTTCACTAGAACCAAAGTTATGCTGTCCACAGACGCCGACGCCGACGCCAACGCCGACGCCAGCGCCATACCATAATACGACCGCAAAATTTTTGCGGTCGTATAAAAATAAGAGAAAAAAAGTAGATTATCTAAAACGGCAATAAACAGTCGAGACTCGGATATTAGGAAACAATATAATACGGTACGAAATCAAGTAAAGAGTAATGTAAATAAATTAAAAAAGAAATACGAAAAAGACTTGGCATGCAAAGAGCAAAGGAAAATCCCAAAGCGATATGGAAATATATTAAATCAAAAACCAAGAAGATAGAAGGTATTGGGGACCTACATACCATAACGACTGATATGGAATAACCAAAAACAGATAATGATGAGGAAAAGGCAAATATTCTGTCTACACATTTTTCAAGCGTGTTTACCCGGCAACCAACATATATTATCCCAAACTTAAATTAGACCAAAACATCAATACAATAACTGATAAGAAAAAGAAAGGAAACGGGGAATGTGTCAAAGAGACAACGACCCTAAGGGGAGCAATAACAACTGAAATAACTGATATATATATGTATGTGCGTGTGTGTGTGTGTGTGTGTGGATTTTCAAAAGGCCTGTGACAAAGTTCCACACCAACGACTCTTGGCAAAAATGCAAAGCCATGGCATAAAAGGCTCTACATTAAATTGGGTAAAGAATTTTTTTTTAACATAAGACTACAGAAAGTGGTAGTAAATGGGACTGGATCGAAATGGGAGGGCGTTACATCTGGTATACCACAGGCTTCAGTTCTTGGTCCAATTCTCTTCGTGATATATATCAGCGATCTTCCAGATACAGTTAAATCAGACTCCTATCTCTTTGCAGACGACACTAAGATTTTTAGAATAACTAGAGGCTCAGAGACTGAGCCTGTATCGCTCGCATGGCAAAATGTTTCTACGCCATACATGACTACAAAAGATGTTTTCTTACCAATGGGGTCAAATGTTTAGCTATGTTCTTCATTAGCACCCGTGTTTTTTGTCTGATCCTATTGAAATGAATAATTTTTGCAAAGGACCTTCTATACATTTCAGAGATGATGATTATAAGGATGGTTATCTCACTCCTGGCTCCAATGTTAAACTATGTTCTGCACTGGAGGCCATCTTTTATGTCAGATCCAAGTACCTTCCATACATCCTTACTGTAAAGATTGGTTGAATTTGCTTCAGTAGCGTCAGAGGAGATAGCAAATAAATGCTTTCCCATAGGGTCCCATGTTAGACTATGTTCTGCGCTGGCAGCCATGTTTTTAAGGGAATTGGAAAAATTTCGGCAATCTACATAAAAGACCTTCCACACATCATTCCTGTAGAGTTTGGTTCAATTTGCTTCAGTAGCTTCAGAGGAGATAGCAAATATATGCTTTTCCAATAGGGTCACATGTTAAACTATGTTCTGCGCTGGCGGCCATGTTTTTTCACGGATCGAAAACATTTCGGCAAACGTAGTAAAGGACCCTCCATACATCATTCCTGTAAAGTTTGGTTCAATTTGCTTCAGTGGCTTCAGAGGAGATAGCAAATTATGCTTTTCCCAAAGGGTCCCATGGAAAACTATGTTCTGCGCTGGCGGCCATGTTTTTTCGCGGATCGAAAAAAAAATCGGCAAACTTAGTAAAGGACCTTCCATACATCATTCCTGTAAAGTTTGGTTCCATTTGCTTCAGAGGAGATAGCAAATATTTGCTTTTCCCATAGGGTCCCAAATATTTGCTTTTCCCATAGGGTCCCAAATATTTGCTTTTCCCATAGGGTCCCATGTTAAACTATGTTCTGCGCTGGCGGCCATGTTTTTTCACGGATCGAAAAAATTTCGGCAAACTAAGTAAAGGACCTTCCATACATCATTCCTGTAAAGTTTGGTTCAATTGTTTCAGTAGCTTCAGAGGAGATAGCAAATATATCGCGGCTTTCCCATAGGGTCCCATGTCAAACTATGTTCGGCCCTGGCGGCCATGTTATTTGGAGGGTCAGAAAAATTTCGGCCATCTTTGTGAAGGACCTACCATACATCATTCCTGTAAAGTTTGATTAAAATTGGTCCAGTGGTTTCAGAGAAGATAGGAAAAATATGCAAAAATTTACGGACGACGACGGTCGCCAAGTGATGGCAAAAGCTGACATGGCCTTTGGCCAGGTGAGCTAATTATGAATGAAAGAGATCATATGATACTGCAAGACGATCTGGGGAGCTAGAACAATATAGCGATACGTGGCTATTAAAATTCCATCCTGAGAAATGCAAACATGTGAAAATTAGTAATAAAAACAATACAGAGAATAATACATATAAACTCACGGGCCAAGATATTGAAAAAGTAAATCATGAGAAGGATGTAGGTGTTATTATCGACACAGAATTATCGTTTGAAAACCACTTGTGTGAGAAAGTAAATAAAGCCACTGTAATATTTGCTGCCATGAGAAGGACCTTCAGACATTTGGACAATAAATCCTTCATAGTAATTTATAAAACTCTAGTCAGAACTCACCTAGATTATGCCAGCTCTGTCTGGGCACCCTATAAAATGAAACATGTTGACAAACTCAAAAGTGTACAAAAAAGAGTAACGGTATGAAAAATTTGACATATCCTGAACGACTGAGAAAACTAGATTTACCAACACTGGCATTTAGAAGAATAAGAGGTATATATATATATATGATCGAGGTTTACAAGATAATAAATGGGTGCTATGACAGAGATGCGTGCACATTTTTAAAGCAAGTGAATGAAACTGGACTAAAGAGTTAGTACTAGATTAAATTGAAAGAAAATTGTCCACCAAAGAGCAAACTTAAATATTAGAAAGTTTTCATTCAAATGAGGGTTGCAAGAACGTGGAATAAACTACCTGACAAAGTAATAAATGCTCCTACACTAAATACGTTCAAAAACAGACTAGACAAATACTGGAAGAACCAAGAACTATAGGAGGGTTTTTAATAGCGTCATCAATTATGATCATCCAATCAGATTATTTATTATCGTTTGGTCACGTGATTTAAGTGGTTGAAAACAAATGGATTTTACCTTACATCACATGCTAATATACTGTGCCATAAATATTTTATTTCACCAGATATTTCAATTTTGAATAAATATGATGATTTCAATTATGTTATAATCGTAATTCCAAAGTTTCATGCATTTATCTCAATTCCTTCATATAGAAAATTAACGCCAAAATTTCCATTCGGAAATATGTTCACTATTGTAATGTTATGGTAAAACCAGAGAGATCCGAAAGTCCTTCAACTACGAAATTTCTCTACTAGTGACGTCACCAGGTAAATAAAAACCCTCCTATACTACGACATTACAAATCTTTGATTCATAGTGACTGTCACGTGACAAATGAAAACGAAGATTTACAAATAGAAGAGTCTGGCAAAGAGGACCCATAAAGGTCCTGTGCTGGAAAATTATCATAAGTAAGTTTATGCGCATTTTGACAACTTATGTCTCTTCGTTGTAGATCAAATCAAAACATTTGGAAATCCATATATCCAAAAAATGTGTTAAATCTGATAGAAAATGTGGAAATCTGAGGTGCAACTTTTTTGTATGGGACCAAATCAGGACTAATGTGACCATGGTTCTCAATGGTTCAGTAGTTTCATAGAAGATCTCTGAATGTATAGTCAAATGTTTAACTATGTTTAGTTGGAAAAAGTTGGAACCTGAATTGTTTTGTAGGGATCAACCAAGGACTTGTGGCCAGGTTTGGTTAGAATTGGCTTAGTAGTTTCAGAGCAGATACATTTAGGAATGGGTTAAATGTTAAAACTATGAGTCCTTATGTTTTCCATCTTGGATGAGGTGTAAACCGGAAAAAAACAACTTGTTTTGACAAGACTACCTAAGGACTATTGTGGCCAAGTTTGGCTCCAATTTGCTCAGTAGTTTCAGAGGAGAATATAATGTGTTTTCCCATAGGGATCAATAGACGAGTTTCCAATTGGTGAATTTTCCGGAAAATTTTGACGTCACAATATAGATTATTGGACGTCACAATGTTATGTGACGCAATTTACTTCACTTGACCCCAGGTCAATCGGAGCATTTCATTCATAAACGGAAATTGGAAATTTGTCTATGCTAAACCTTTGTTTTCTGCCAGGCGGCTATCTTTATGAGGCACAAAAACAAAAAATAACTTCTTTTGACAGGACTAATAAGGAATATTGAGGCTAAATTTGGTTCCAATAGTCTCAGTAGTTTCAGATGAGAAGTTCCAGTACACACAGAGTGTTTCAATTACAAATCACCCTGGTCTGATGAAAGGAAAAAACACCAAGAATTGATAGTGTTTTCACTGACATTTATGACTATGGCAAAATCTTTCAATGTAATTAAAACAGGAAGTTTGCTGGTGTATACATGTATCAACATTTGCTGGTGTTTTCACCAACATTTGCTGGTGTTTACAGTTAATATCAGACCTGTAAGTTTTATAATTGAAACACCATGTGTTTACTGTATATAAAGGCGTTTTCCCATAGCCTATAGGGAACAATGTTAAAACAGTGCTTCCTGCTGCCTGCCATCATGGATGCTATGAGAACATGAATAACAACTTTTTTTGGATGGGAAAACCTAAGAACTATTATGATCAACTTTGGGATCAAACTGATTCAGTAGTTTCAGAGGGATTAGCTCTCTTAATGTGTTTTCCAAGGGGTAAAAATGTTAGAACTATGTTTCTCAAGAAGTGCCATATATACAGAATAAAGCTTCAGAATTTTTAAGGGGTTGATTTTGATTAAAAAAAAAAAGGGAATTTCTGTAAATAAAGGGTAAAACTTTTATGTCAGACAAGTCTTACTACTAGGCTTGTGAATACCCTCAGGGACCTCTGATCCACCAGCCCATGGAAAAAACAAAAATACTCAAGTTGCATAATTAACAAGTGTTCATGTGAATCAAGGAGTAGCATTATAATCAAATAATATATAAAGCAATAATCCAAATATGTATGGAATATAGGACATTTTGTTTTTGATACGGACTTATCACGGCCAGTATCAAATGAGCTCGTTAGGGCGAGCTTAATGCGTTACGCCGTGATAAAGTCCGTATCAAAAACAAAATGTCCTATATTTCTTTTATCAGTAATTCACGAAATGATAAATGAAACTCCTAAATAAACTGAGTTAAGCTTAAATTTCTATTTTAGAACAGTTAATCTATTGTTTATTGCAATAATTCATATGCATTCTTCATTCAACGTATTATGAGTATGAACATGACAAATAGTACAAAAGATGACGTCAGCATAACAACCCCCCCCCCCCCCCATGACACCTTCACAGTGACCTAATAATTTCGTGATAATGTCCAGTTCGGTGATACTGACATTATCAGTCTCTGTACATCAAAGAAAATTCATAAAAATTACCGATAAAGTTAGAAAAGAAGAACTCATTAAACTGTTCTCTGCTCTCTGCATCTTGGATGAGGTACGAATCAGAAAAACTTTTTTGTAGGTAACCACCAAATGAATATTGTGGCCAAGTTTGCTCCATAATGGCCCATTATTTTCAGATGAAAAAACCTTTGAATGAAAGTTAAAGCGGAATGGGCAAAGCGATCACAAAATCTCACCCTGGTTTTTGCAAGATGAGCTTAAAAAGGATAGTGCATACAGAAATATAAATTTATGAGTTCACAGAAATCTGGTTAATAAGTTATAACCAAGCAGTTGAGACAGAGATTTTGCCTGTACTGACTGTCAATGATATAATGCAAGAGGACAAGTAGTAATTCTGATACTTTTTGATCCTACAGAAGGTGCAGGCAACACAACAATACCCAATATTACAATCAAATTTATCAAGTCTAAAAACCATTAGAGTTTTCTATCATATACAATTATCACCATTCCAGTAATTCAGTACTTCACTACTTGCCTGAAAACCATATTTTGAAATTTGCCTCATTTAAAGCATTTTGCTTAGTCTCACTACAAACCCATGAAAGTCTGAAATGGGCACTATTTGTGCTCGACTGTACTTAATTTTACTCAACAATTCTGAAAAAGTCTGAACTGTACTTGATTGTACTTGACCTTTCTCTAATTGTACTTAACCAGACTGATTTTCGCTCAATAATAATCTGAATAATACTTAACGGTCTGAATTTGTACTTAACTTGACGGAGATTTCTTGACCTGTGCTCGACCAGTAACAATATATTTATGAAAGTCTGAACACTACTTGACCAAGTCTGAATTGTACTTGACTTGGTCTAATCCATACTCGACCGAGGTCTTAACCATACTCGACCAAAAACCCAACTTTGTATTTAGAATCTAAATACCCAAAACAATTGTACTTGTAGGAATTGGTACTCCCTTTTGTAACAAAATAAAAATAAGCTTGTTTTCTTTCATAATTCAAAATATAAAAAAATCCAACTTTTTATCAATGCCAAAAACTTGCTACGAAAACAAAATTCAAAGGAAAATGGACACACTTTTTTACATATGATTGCATTCAAATTTTTCAGTTTTAATTTTTTTAATTTAATGAGAAATTGGGGAATATTATTTTAGATTATCAAGATTTGAACTTTGTATCAAGATGTTGAAAGTATATTGCAGAATTTAAAAGTGTTAAAAGAAATACTTGCAAAATTCAAAGAGTAACTATAATTTTCAATTCTGTAATATGTCACTAAACTTAAATACAAATTACTTCCAAAATCAAATCCCATTTTCCTTTATTTTATGCATGTCTAATCTATGTTTATCTCAGAAATTTCTTTACTACATAATTATCTATTTATGAATCAATTTTAATTAATAACATCTTTACTGTTTTGACATTTTGATGTTATAATAAATTACTGGTATGGACAGTTGTAATCAGGTAAATTTACATATTATAACTAATTAATAGCATGCTTGTAAAGATAATTGTATTTTCTAAAATTTAAATTTGTAAACATTATAAACTCATTAATATACAATGTAGTATTTTTATTGGTAGTGTAAATAAAATGTAATATGCATGGCTAAAACAGATGTTCAAATAGTATCAACTTGAATTGCAAAACAGAAGGAATTTCAGTTTCATCAACAGTTTTTTAAGCATAAAATTAGGCAACCATTTTCACTTGACAGTGCTCACAAAATAAAAAAAAATAAAAATAACATACATTAGATACATATACAGAGGTAAAGTATTGGTTAAGCACTATCTAGTATGGTTAAGAACTAGGTTGAGTACTATTCAGACATGTAAGAAATGTTGAGAACACTTTCAGACAGTCAAGAACAGTTCAAACTTGGTCAAGTAAAATTAAGCATGGTTAAGACTTATTCAGACAGGTCGAGTAAATTTCAGTACGGTCGAGCACAAATAGTGCCCATTTCAGACTTTTGGTGGTTTGTAGTGTTTTCACCCTTGAATTTTTTTTCAAAGTCGGCTTTTTCCTGTATTGATGTTTTGAATTCTATCTGCACTGAAGAGACATAGAGAGAAATGAACAGCACCATATTTTATTCCTCAAATAATATAATAGGTCTTATAAAATGACTAAAAGGATTCTTCAACTTTTTGATTTTAACTTTGGAATATCATAGTCAACATCACAAAGAGACTGCACAATATCAAAACGTGGTACTGAACTAAATGATGCAATTCCACTTCTCATTTGATCAATATATAAACGCCAGTTATCTTCATCTATATGGTCTTTAAATCCTGCTGTAATTTCATTGGCATTCTCAAAAATTTCAGCTGCTCCTTTACAAAATAGCTTATAATGCAAAACCATCCAAAGAGTGATGACGGATACACCTTGCAATCTATTATCAGCGTGACCAAAAAGTGGTAGCTCGGTCGACCATACTAAAACATCACTCACAGGATCATACATAATAATATAAAATCTAGATGGAGTTATCAATATGTTGGGTGCGAAAACATTAAAGAAAGGATTTTCTTTTAAATATGTCAAAGCAAAGACAACAGTTTGTGCAGTGGCTTGATCTTGAACTTTTTCCATTTTGACCTCGGAAATGTCATCAGCATTATTTTCCTCTTCATCTGTTACATCTTCCCCATCTGTGTCACCTGGAAAAAAACTCAATAGATTAACATTGAATGCAACACTCTTTCTGATTGGTCCGTATTTTTTTGGTTACTCAGTAATTAAAACCATCATGATTTTTTATCAGCAATAAAGAGTCATATATTACCGAACATAAAAATCACACACTTTGAAGGGTACCACCAAAAGATTATTGTGACCAAGCTTGTTTCAAATTGCTAGGTAGTTTCAGAGAAGATCTTTGAATGCATTTTCCACTGGGTACTTTGTTAAAATATGTTCTCATTGGCTATCATCTTGAATGAGGTACAGACATAAAAATCATAAATTTGAATGGGACCAGCAAAGACATTTGTGACCAAGTTGTATTCCAATTGTCTTGCTCCTTTCAGAGGAAAAGATCTTTGAATGCATTTCCCATATTTTCCTTATTTTAAATATGTTCCGCACTGGTGGCCATCTTGGATGAGGTATGAACATAAAAATACCAAACTTTGAAAGGGACCACACAAAGACTACTAAAAATTCACGACAGATGGCAGACATCATGTGATGACAAAAGCTTTCCTTGCTATAGCCACTTGAGCTAAAAAACAATTTAAATCTGATGACATAAAATTAAGGTACTCTTTTTTATTTTCATCATTTCTCCTTGATTCAGAAATGACTGCAGATATAACTAAGAAGATCTCAAGAGCCTGTTTCACTCATCTGAACCATAATATTTAAATAACAATCAAACCATAACTTCCTTTAATGAGTGATGTTGCCTATCAGATATGAACATAAAAATTCCACCATTTAAAGTGGACAACCCAGGACTTGTTTGTGCCAAGCAGATCTTTGAAGGCATGGGTCCTATGTCAAGTTTTATTTCCTGCCAATTACCATCTTGGATGCATTGTATGAATATGATATATATAACACCGCAAAATTTTTGCCGTAAACTATGGACACAGGATATGTCTCAACTGCCCCATGTATTGCTTGAATCTGCACACTGACCTACAGCAGCAGCCATTATAACAAGATTGTGTCCCCCGCCACTGCAGTAAAGAGGAAGTGCAATGTGTTACAAGGTAAATGGAAATTTAGAGGTACTTTTGTATTGCGTCCACAAAGTGGACCTGTCTTGCAGTATGCATTAAGTCGATAAAGTCCCATAAGTACATATGGTGGCAAACATACAAAATTTCAGCAAAATCCGTTTAGTGGTTTCTGACGAGTTGCGTCCACAAAGTGGACCTAAATATGAAAAAGAAAGGAAATGGGGTAAATGTCAAGGAGCCAACATCCCATATTTAGGTTAAAACGACAAAAAACAAAACATCTAGGGGTCACCATATGGTCTTCAACACAGTGAGGAACCTCACACCATATAGTAAGCCCTAAATGGCCCCGAAAAGGTAAAAAAGTGAATAAATCAATGGAAAAAAACCACATCCAATAACCCAAATATCAAGAAACTAAAATTTTATAAGAAGACAAGGACAAGCCAATGACCAACATATTCCTGACTTTGGACAGGCGCAAAAATTGCGGTGGCATGGGGTTAAACTCGTTTTCTTGGATCCAAACCCTCCCCCTATGTGTGGTGAATGGCTAAAGATAAATACACAAAAAGACTCACAGTAAAAATCAAACTAGAAAAAAGTCTAACTTATCAAGACAAGTCCCCTTACAATGAAGTACATTAAACATGAAGACAATACACACAGGTACTGTCTGGACAAATGCTCCCAGTTACTGACAGCTAGCTTAGGACATAATTTCCGTTGACTATGATATCAAGCCTTCTTACATGTGAAATTTCAATTGAAATACTTCTAAATAGATTTGGTATAACAACATCAATATAACAGTATAACAGTATAATAACAGCCAAATACTGCCAATATGAAAAATTGTTTAAATTTAGTTATGGTGTAAAGCATTTAGGAGATGATCAATATTTTTGCCAACAAAAACCAGAAGTAAAGATTTAACAACAATGCTGTATTTATATCCTTTATGAATAAGTTTGTTCAACAGATTAATAAGTTTGGAAGGACAATTTTTGAATTTATGCGCTTTGTAAATGATATTTCCATAGAAGTTTGGATGTGAAATGCCCTGATGTATAAGAGCCCTGCATGTCGAACCAAATTTTCTTAATAAGTCAATGTATCTTTAATAAAATTTAGAGAATGTTTTTATCAATTTATGATATCTAAACCCTTGATGCAGAAGTTTTTCAGTGAGACAAAGATTTCGGTCGTTGAAATCAGAAACATTACTACATACTCGTGCATATCGAACAAGTTGTGAAATGTAGACCCCGTAAGAAAGGGCTAACGGAACATCGTCGTCGAGATGGGGGAAATTGACTATAGGGAATGAGAAATCATCCCTTTTATCATAAACCTTAGTGTTTAACTTTCCTTGATTTATTGATATATCAAGATCAAGAAAAGGAGTATAATCAATGCTGCAATTGGATTTATTTAAAGTAAGTTCTGCAGGATAAAGGACCAGGTACGATAAGGGCCATTTTTGGCCCCCTCTTTAAAGCAGCTGCCAATCTCACAAAAGAAAGTTAATGTTTAGGAAACTATAAAAATACCAATATTTCTTTGTTGCTACCACATCTTGGTTGCCTAGCAACGGGAATAGGAATATCCACAAATTCCTCGGAAATTGAGCTTTTCTCATACGAAAACACAAATATCTTTTCATATGCAACATTTAGTTGAATCCTAAAAAGGATACTATACATACAGCTTTATTTGTGTAAACGTAGATATGCAAAATCTACACATAGCAACTTGATATTTCCCTAGCAACGAACTTATATTTAAGTTTTTTATGCTGAAAATCCCTAAAACTGATGTTTTATGTCACTTTAAAAATCATTTCAAAGGCCCTATACAATACAATTACGTTTTTCTTTACAGTATGTACATGATGATGGGATTTTGTTTTACATATTTTACATAGCAACCAATAGTTTCCGTAGCAACAGGGCAATTCGAGCTGCTTATGATACAAAAGGCCTTTAATTTCATCATCTACGACATTGGGACACAAATAGCTTTATGCCTTTTACAACCACATATAGTTTTGTATTATTTTCTTCGAGGTGCATAATTGTGGAACAGTAGCATTTTTTTTCCCTTAGCAACGACCTTGTTGAAATCTTCAATTCTTACAAACTGTATATGTAACTTATATGTCTTCTTTCATTTTACTTGGAATCCATATTTTTCAAGAACTTCATGTCATTGGTAAACAACATATTAAAACGGCAACAATCAATGACCTGCAACCGGCTTATTTAATCTTTCACGGCAAAAATACTGATAAAATCCCTATAAATACATGCTAAGATTGAGCAAATGGAACAACGCTTTCATTGTTGTTCTTCATCTTGAAGTCACGATGAGGCCATCAATAAATATGTCTTCCTACATGGTTCCGTATCAAACTATGATCCTGGAAGCCTTTGGATAAGAAGCTTACCTGTCGGACACAATTTATAAAGACCAACCAAGGATTACTGTGACCTAGTTTGGGGTCCATTAGCCTTTAATTTAAGGGGAATAACTAAATACCGAAGTTATTGTTAATTTAGTTTCTGCATATGCGCATTTCGACAACTTATGTCTATTCAAAAGATCTTTGAATANCCCCTTTTTGGCCCCTTTTTTGCCTCTTTTTCAAAAACGGGTTGGGCAGGGAATGCAAAATTAAAACCCGGGCTTAAGCTTGTGCCAACAAACATCATACTAAAATTTGATAACAATCCGTTCACTAGAACTAAAGTTATGCTGTCTACAGACGCCGACGCCAACGCCGACGCCGACACCGACGCCGACGCCAGCACCATACCATAATACGACCGCAAAATTTTTGCGGTCGTATAAAAATAGGTTGTCTTTGAGAGTTTCAGGAAATTTACCAAAGTTGGAACCATTTTATTTAATTCTTTAGTGTTAAAAATTATGCTTGATATTAAAGCATTGTTTAAATTTGGAACTGAATGCAAAAATTTCAAAAATTGTTGGTCTTTGACATTATCAGGAAAATTTACCAAAGTTGGAACCAGAATCAAAGGATGCATAACACAGTTTTATCCTCAACATCGTACAAGTAGAGTCTATTCAACAATCCCACCTTTCCAATGCATGCATCTCATGTTTCAACCCATGATATCTATACATCAATGGAAAGCTAAAAAGATGAATTTTACAATGAATTCAAGTGCATTTCAACTTTAAATAGTGTATAAACCTGAAATCTGTGCACAAAATAGCATTTTTCACCCCAAAATTGGATCAAATCGAGCGTTTTCATGGGAAAACTGCATACAGCTGGAAAGAATTCAGCATTTCCTTTTTTCACTCATTTCGAAGGGCTTGATCTGAATTTTAAATTGAGCGCACTTTCAGGGTACGATCGCCGTCTTCCAAAAAAGTTACACTACCTTGAAGTCCAAGTTGAAAATTTCCCACATGTAAATACAGGATGTTTTGACGGTTGTCTCCCTTTAGTCAGTGTGCAAATAAAATAATTTTGAAAATTGTAAATTGTTTCAAATTGGGTTCATTTGGCAGAAAAAACTTCAATTCACGACATTCATGTGAAAAATTTGTCGATTTTTTATCCATTGTATATAAATAAAAGGGTATCCCTACCTGTCATGTGACTTACTAGGGGAAAACCCATTGTATTATTTACGAAACTGTGTTATGCATCCAAAATTCCAACAGCCTGTTACACATCAGCTTATTTTATGCAGGACTGTCAATTTCAATGTAATTCTATTAAGATTCAAAGACTCTGTTCTACTTCTTAACAACTAACATAGAAATTTTTTAGAAAAAAAAACTTAGTCCAAATTTGGAAAAAATACAGAAAAACCAGAAAAAAAAATTCAATTTTTTTCAGTTCTGAGGTAATTTTCTGACCATCAACTTACGTTTGACCACTTTTTGCGAAATTCCAATAAAATTAAATAACTTCCCTTGACTTCTAAAAAACTTTAACCACAGGGTTAAAATAAATGTTGACGACGACGCCGACACCGACGACAGAATTTTGGATCGCTATGTCTCGCTTTCGCGACTTTCATTGCAGGCGAGACAAAAATCCATAGATATGATGGGATTAATAAACACATTCAAGGAAATGATCAAGATTGATTGATTAGAGTTTAATATCCAGTGAGCAATATTTTAGCTATATCAGGAAGAGAACTAGCTATTCAATTCAATAAAAAATTGATGGATGTTCCATGGAACACTTGTGTCACCTGCACTACAGAAGAGCCATTTTTGGCCCAACCAACCTTTAAAATCTGTAAAATAAAAATTTTAAGTATCATATGCATGTCTTGATTAGGAGAAAAAAAAATTCTGCAAATTTGTTTAGAATTTGAATTTCAGTTTTGGGGACTTGCAGATTAACAAACTGAATTAACAAATGAGCTATGTTGGCTAAGCGAACCTCTTAAATCTGTAAAAACAAAATTTTAAGTATAGTGTGCATAACCAGGAATGATAAATAACATATACTGAAAGTTTGGTTGGAATCTGACAGACATTTGGGAAAGAGTCAAATAATTAACAAATGAGCTTTTTTGGCTCTGTGAACCACAAAGATCTGTAAATTCAAAATTTTAAGTATCAGGTGTGCAATCAACATATTCTGATAGGTTGGTTGGAATCTGACTTCAAGTTTTGAAGGAGTTGCATAACAAACTGAATTAACAAATTCAGTGAACCTCTAAAGTCTGTAAAATCAAAATTTTACCTACCAGATTAACAACTGGACCAGGTGAACAACATATCCTGCGAGTTTGGTTGGAATCTGACTTATAGTTGTGATGGAGTTGCAGATTAAAAAAAAACAGATTAACAAATGAGTAATTTTGGCTCTAGGAACCTCTAAAGATGGAGTTGCAGATTAAAAAAAAAACAGATTAACAAATGAGTAATTTTGGCTCTAGGAACCTCTAAAATCTGTTAAACCAAAACAGTATGTATCAGGTGCAAAAGTACACCAGGTGAACAGCACATCCTGCAAGTTTGATAGGAATCTGACTTATGATGGAGCTGTGGTTTAACAAACCAGATTAATAAATGAGCAATTTTGGCTCTGAGACCCTCTAAAATCTGCAAAAATCAAAATTCTAAGTATCAGGTGCACAACTACACCAGGTGAACAAAATATCCTGAATGTTTGATTGGAATTGGACAAACAATTTTGAATGAGTTACGGATTCAAAAACTTACAGACTCACAAATGAGCAATTCTAGCTCCAGGAACCTCTAAAATCTGTAAAATCAAAATTCTAAGTATCAGATGCACAACTATACCAGGTGAACAACACATCTTGAATGTTTTGTTGGAATCGGACCAGCAGTTTTAAAGGAGTTGTGATTCAAAACCAACAGACTCACAAATGAACAATTTTGGCTCTGTGAACCTCTAAAATCTGTAAAATTGAAATTCTAAGTATCAGGTGCACAACTATACCAGGTGAGCAACATATCCTGAAAGTTTGGTTTGAATCGGACAAGCAGTTTTGAAGGAGTTGCAGATTCAAAAACCAACAGATGAAAAATCAGGCTTATAATGTATTATAAGAAGACAAATCGGACAATATTTCTGTACATATTTTAGTATACATGTATCTTAAATCATATTCAGTTAGATATAATTTCAGTGAAGGACAAGAAAACCTTAGAAACCCTCAGGTAAGATTTCAATCATCTTGAGCACAGCAAACTTTGTGCAAGATTGGAAATTTACCCACAGGTGTCTGGGACTTTCTTGTCTTATTCTTCCACTGGTGTTAGATTCTATATGTCACCCCTGCAAAAAGAGAGATAACACTAGGAAAATTTATTATTATAGAAAACTACTAATGCATACCTAGTCCAGTAGCACCAAACAAAATCAGGTCACCACATCCACACCTGCATTTCTCATATGAATTATCTTCCCAATTGTTTTCTTTGCCTTTCATCCTTGAATCAACCAAGTATTCCTGTCCTGGGCACAACTTCCCAAACAAATGTTCTGCTAATGCCATTGTCAGGATACTCTTACTTAATTTTTCTGTCCTGTTCATCTCTTTAATTGCACTTAGAATGTTTTTCTCATGAATATCTGCAAAACAGTAATTAGGTACTTCAAACATGATGAAAAAAATATTTTCTCGATAGTTAAATATTTTCTCGATAGTTAAATTTGTGATTTTAACATGCTTGCTAAAGCTCGCATGTTGAAAATCACAATTTTAACTATCTCGAACTGGAGAAATATCTTAATCCACTTGATCCGGAAGGATATACATGTACTATATTTATTATCTTCTGAAATTTGGGGAAAATTTAATGAAAATCCTGATTCTTATGTATTTAAGACTGGGATTTCAAGATGTTTGATACTTAAAGTCACTTTTAATTTATCGCTATGACAATATTTCAGTAGTAAATAAGGCTTTGGTGATTTGTTTTAATTAATTAGTCAATATCAATAAAGTTATGATTATGTGCTATTTCTTTATATATTGATATCATATTTCCTACACGAACTCCTCAGATCTAAATTTATTAATACAGCTATCATGGTCTGATGCAGCTGTGATAAAAATAAAAATATCTGTATTTAGGCAAAATAAAAAAATACATTAGCTTCTCAGGCCCCTGCCTCATCTCTTTTCTAGGAATTAATTTTACCTTTTTATTTAAGTTTCAAATAAAAAAAAAAGAAAAACACCTGCCTCATTACTTTTTGGGAATTTTAGAAATGTAAAAAGATGCCTCATCATGATTTTGAATAAATAAAAATAAAAAATTTTCTCCCTCCCTGCCTCATCATTTTTTCTGAAAAATGGCCTGAGAATCTAATCATTATTTTTGTATGGCCTTAGAGAATCTTTAATTTACTTTGCAGTTTGCCCTCTTCAAAAAAATTTTGTGGCATATAGGTTTCAGTCTGCTTTACTTTGCAAGGTGTTTTTAAAATAATAGTGTAATGGCCTTGTCTTTCGGTTGCATTCAATGATTTTTCCAGGTTTTAACTTAAAATCAATATTTCAATAATATTCTGTTAGCTCTTGGGCTGTATCAAGTCTCTGAATATACTGTTCGTTTAGATTTAAAATGAATTTATACTGATGTGTTATTACAATTTGTTAATCATGTTATGCATACTATGTTCGTTTACTGAAATGAAAACAGAACATTTAATATGACTTCCAAGCCTTGTTAAAAAATGCTGCTTTAAAACACTTTTCCCCTAGGATGCCTAATACCAAACAGCAGAATGAAAATGCTTGAAACTTTTCTGAATTAATGATCTATGAATATGATGAAAGTCCCTTCCAGAGAATTTTTTTTACATCCTATTATTAGGATTTTAGGATAACCCATATGTACTTTATGTTTTTTTTGTTTCTATCATGCATTATCTGTATGTATATTTTATGAATGTATATTATATGTATTTATCGTTAATTTGTTTCCTTTGATCTCTTGAGGCAAATATTTTCAGTATTTGCTACTGCCTGAATACGAAAAAAATATTGGCAAAAAGTAACTTAAGCCACGCCTACCTTGTCAATCAACGCATCAATTTAAACAAAGAAATATAAATCTACAAAACAGTAAAGTATCACACAATTTCTTTTACTAATCAATAGTCAATTTTATGATTTCTTCAAAATTGATTTTCATTTTTCAAAATTTGTTGTATCAAATGATTTCGTTAATTAAAGATAAAAAGAATAATAGAAGTTTTGTTTAGGATACTTCAAATATTGTCTCCAATAATAGACTTGCCCACAAAGTGGGCTCGCCCATTATGTCGACAATATTTTTTGTATCCAAAACAAAGCTTATTCAATATGTTTTTAGTATAAAGGAAGGACCATTTAATTTACAGGGGAGGTTATTTTGATAATAAATAATCTAATCTTAGTGCAAGTTGAAATATAAATACGAGTTCTCTAATTCTACTTGTAATATGATTCCTTTGATCATAGCTTGCTTTAATACTAATAAAATGGAGGGCAAAGCTTAAACAGTGCATTATCTGACAGCCTTTCATGATATTGCACTAGATCAAAATCTCACAACACAAAACACATTGAACCTTATGGGGTGGGAGGAGCTACAAATAGTGCATTAATATAATGCAAATTTAGTTAATGCACAGTTGAAGCTCCACCCCTTTTTGCGAATTACATTAAACGAGAAGTGACTTCGAAAGAAAAAAAAACCCCAAAACAGGAATTATGTCCATAGATCACTATTGTAACGAGTAATTCTGATAGCAAACAACTGTGTGCCTTGATAATTAATACTACAGATTCCCCCCCCCCCCCCCACACACACACACACAAACTTTCCAGTAAATGTACGTTATTTAAATCGATATCAGTGCCATATAAATTGTAAATTGTAGTTTATTTATTGAAATATACACTCAATTTATTTCAAGTTCAAATCATTTCTAGTATAATTTTTGGATCTACATTCCTCCCTGTTGGAAAAATAAAAAAAGGCCTTTCATCTAACTGATGCCAAAGCATCTGCCGATCTATCATTCATAACCGGTTGGGAGGGAAAAAGCTGGTCCAGTGAATTTTGTTAATTTCTATCTTTTTTTGGCTTAATAATGCATGAAATTTTCAATTTTTTTTTACAAAAAGGGGATCTGAAGATTTTTTTTTCAAAAAAGGGGGATCCGATCTCCACGCCAACCTCTTGACAAACCAAAGCAAAAGTATATTTCTTCAAATTCTTGTTTTCAGCTCCTACCATTTCCGAACTATAACAAATAAAAAAATAATAGTGAACTATATACATGTCTTTAATTGGAATAAAATAAAACACTAGTAATCTTACATGTATAATACAGATCCATCAATACTGATCAATCTATCCTTGAAAAGTGTACAAGTCTTAAATCACATGCTAATTGCACGTTGTTGCTACCTAGCTGTCATTCATGTAAACAAAAATCAGCACTGTCAGCAAACTTTTTTCATTTGTCATATTACAAATCATATATAGCACCGCCTTACTCATTAAAATATTTATTGCACTCAAAACGCTACCAAGTTTTTCCTGCGATAAATATTTTAATTCGTAAAATCGGTGCTAAATGTATTACTTGTTATGAAAATAAGCTATTTTCATTTTGATTTGAAGAATAAATTTTTTTGATGCAAATAAATAATTTGATGTGAAATTTGGTGAAAATAAATAATTTGTTCAAGATGGACATGAAAATAAATATTTTTTCTAGGCAAAATGGCCCAAGTCCCTCCCTGAAAATAAAATTTTTAAAAGTAGTCGTTTTTACCCAATGTAGTAATTGTAATGAAGTTACCATTGCTTAATCTAATAACCGTCAGGCCTTCATTTCTGGCACATACAACAAGAGAAGGGGCAGTTGGAAATGACAGCTAATCCCCTCGCCCGTTTATTGAATGTTTGTCTAGTAATATAAGCACTCAAGGAAGTTGTACCATTCAAGATCTGGCTTGTCACTTAAATCTGAGCCAGTCATGCAAGAAATGTTGTGATCTTATTTCAATCAGGAGCCTCATACCTAAAGCATATATGCATCTACTGATGAAAGATTAATCTTCTGCAAGTTGTAGTATCTAAAATCCAGACTGCAACACAAACTTTATCCTAAGTCACTCATGCATGAAATGTAGGTCAAACTAAACTAATTTTCATCTGGAGCTTTGTAACTTTACAAGATGCATCTACATACAAAATATTATTCTTCTACAAGTTGTAGTATCCCAGATCTGGACTCTTACAAAAACTTTATCTAAGTCACTCATGTATGAAATGTAGGTCAAAGTGACCTAATGTTTTTCTGGAGCTTCCTAACTTTATAAGATGCATCTACATATAAAATATTTTTCCTCTACAAGTTGTAATATCCAAGATTTGGACTCTTACAAAAACTTTTAACATAAGTCGCTCATGCATGAAATGTAGGTCAAAGTGACCTAATTTTTATCTGGAGCTTCGTAACTTTACAAGACACATCTACATAAAAAATATTATTCTTCTACGACTTGTAGTATCCCAGATCTGGACTCTTACAAAAACTTAAACCGGAGTCACTCATGCATGAAATGTAGGTCAAATCCACCTTTTCCATATATCAACCTCAAGTACTCCTCAAGATGCATCCATGGACAAGACATTGTCCATCTACGACTTGTTATTCAAAAGATATATGTTCTTAAGTTTGAACAGACGGACGGAGGGACATCCCCTCCCCAACTGCGTTGGGCGAGGGGATAATAAAGTCCTCTGTGGTCATCAGCAATAAAAATGTTGTGTTATATATATCATGGCTTATTTTTTGCACCACCTTTGTTGTGTTTTAGAGTACTTATAATAATAGGAATCACTAAACTGAATGATTGACAACTGATGTTACATTTCAAAGGAAGGGATAAAATAAATACTGTAATATCGTAGAACGGGCACGAAATTATAGAAAGATAGTATAAATAAAATTATTTACTGACATACTTAATTGGGCCCAGGATATCTGTAGATACGATAACGTAACCCTCAGTCCACTACATCCCCTTGAGGGTAACGACTTGGTCCCATTCCCCTAAATGGAGCAGCCCCAGTTTGATTCACACTGGGTGAAATAATGATTTTATTATGAGCTTATCAGACCTTTGATAGTAAAAAATCTCCAAATAAATATTTTTCCTCCTTAAGGTGTCTCAGTGGTATTATTCCGCCATTTTTGCCTAATAATTGTTCATTTAGGTTTCATTCATTAAGAAATTTAACAAAATAGTTATTCAAAATGAAAAGAGAGTTCAAATGTATTTAAAATCTATATTCCTAATCATTTTTATAACATCTGCGTTACAAAAACGTGAGCTACAATACATGAGCTTTCAATCTGTTGCTGGATTTACAGAACACAGAAATTCTTCAAGGGAGATAATTTGATAAAATAATTTAACAAGGATATCACTAGAGAAATTAACATTTTGCAATTTTTCTCTCTTATTTTAACGGTGACCCCTAATTTTAATTTTTTATATGTAAACTACATAATGATAATTAAACACATGCAAAGTATGAAAAAATTCTATAATAAATTTTTCAAACTACCCTCTCATATAATCATTTTCCCTATCATTTCTATGTAAAATCCTGAAATTTTCAATTTCAGATTTTGCGCTTAAATGCACGGTGACCCCCAAATTTTATTTTATATTTTTAACAATAATTCAATTATGTTTCTACACAGAAAATTTCACAAAATTCTATAATAGGAAATTAATACCCTGCAGACACCTTAATCAATCAAAAATATGCATTCTTCCTTATGAAAAGTGTTGCACATCTAATTGAAGATCTGAAGCAAAGGCTTTGAAAAGTAAATCGCCGATTTGACAGAGACTGATGAATAAAATCATAAAATGCTGCCACGGATTCTGCAAATCAATGTCTGTCATAGACCGAAATTTAACATTAACCCGAAATGTCCGGATTTGGCTTTAAAATCCTACATCTGATAATATTCTTCAAAATAAATTTCAAAATGGCAAAAACTTAGAGAACAATTTTGAAAACATGTTTCAAAAACAAACGTTTTAAGCCACTTAAGGAGATTTCTTTCAACATAAGCATGATAAGCCATGTAAGCAGTAAAAATTGATTATGTTTATACATCAGTAGGTATTTTGCTTGCAAACTGAAACAAATTTGCTCCATTTTGAGTAATGGGACCAAGCTGTAACCTTCACGGGAATGTAGTGGACTGTGAGTTACATTATCGTATCTGGGATATCTGGAGTGGGGCAAAATAATTAAGTCAAAGAATTTTGGGATAGGACACCACCCATCAGAAATAGTCTGAAACCTTATGTCTCCTTAAACAGTAAAGTTGTACCCTTTTCTTGGAAAAATCTGGCGAGGGTTTTCCATGCAGTAAATTCTTCTTCCGATAAACCCTCACAAGTCTTTTTGTCCATCATTTTTTCAAGAAACTCATATCCACTTTTGAAAACTTCGGCCATCGGAATACCATACCACAAACCTTGTGGCTTATTTGGGTTAACCAATTTTGTTAAGTCGCATTTCGCCTCACAAAAAGAATAACTTGCATTTCCATTGCACCTACGACCAAAATATAAAAATTTCAACAGCGTGGTTTTGGAAAGAAATTGCTGTAAAGGGATATCTTCGTCATCAACAAGTAACTGGTTAGATTTTACTGCAGCCATGTAAGTAAACAACTCTGCATGTTGCTTTCAGATGTTGGTGGGGTATTGATACTGATAAGCAAAGGGGAACGAAATATTTAGTCAGACTAAATCAAACCCGGGCCATAACAAACTCGGACCATTACAAAGTCGGACTCTATTCAAACTCGGACTATATAATTTACTTATACAATACAAACAAAACCCGAAATAACAGTTAATTTCGTTATTCTGTACACGTGTTTCAAGGAGTAACCTCTCATCAGTAGCATTAAAATAGATAGGGCAATCAAGCCGTTACAAGGATTACACATATGGGGAATCCAGTTTACAAGGGTTACATCATACATGTATTGGGAAGCGAGGTTACAAGGGTTATACATTTATGGAAATCGCGGTTACAAGGGTTACGCATATGGGGAATCAAGGTTACAAGGGTTACATGCATGGAGAATCAAGGTTACAATTGTTACATGCATGGGGAATCAAGGTTACAAGGGTTAATTACATGCATGGGGAATCAAGGTTACAAGGGTTACATGCATGGGGAAGCATGGTTACAAGGGTTACACATATGGGAAATCAAGGTTACAAGGGTTACATGCATGGAGAATCAAGGTTACAATGGTTACATGCATGGGGAATCAAGGTTACAATGGTTACATGCATATGGCGCGGTATTAAGGTCATAATTATTGAATTTTGCTTATGCATATATCAATTTTGCATAAGCAAAATTATCATTTTGCTTATGCTTAAATCCATTTTGCATAAGCAAAATTAGAATTTTGCTTATGCTAAAATCTATTTTGGATAAGCGTATTTGATTATTGCATATGCAAAAATAAATATTGCATATGCTAAATTATTTTGCTTAAGCAAAATGATTTCTGCATATGCAGAAATGATAAAAATTAACCAATCAGAGCATCCGTTATATGGAAAGAGAAAATGTCGAGATTATTCAATGCGGTACATGCAAATGCACAAAATTAATTCAGTCTAATTAAAGAAAGTGTACATTCCAATACCTACACATTTTTTATTCGTTTTTGTTGTTTAGAATTATTTTTTTATATCTTCCATGTGAAAAAAAATAATTGTCTAACAATATATATCGGTTAGAGTTCTTTCCCATTAACCAGTGATCATACATGTACTATTAAACAGAAACGAATAGACAAAATGAAAAGAAAAGTGAAATAAAGATTGTATTTCTTTATGTTTTAAACTTAAAATAACAATTATTCTTACAGATAACAGTATATTGATAAGAATGGGGAATGAAATACAAAATGTTATATTCATAATGGAGATCAAAGTCTACAAATTAATTTGACTTTATCATTGTAGTTGAAATAGATACTTGATTATTCCAAGAATTTTTCAAAAAGAAAGAAGCTTTGGTTATGTATATGAGTATATAAACAGTTGCATTCGTGCTTTTTTTCCGTAATCGAACATGTTAGCAAACATATTTATCCGGATGATCTGAAAATATACAATATAAAACAACACCAATAAGCTTATCAACAACACTTCTAAGGAGAAGAGGTTTGAATATGTTTACCATAAAGTCACATAGTAACAAATTTTCAAGTTGGATGAGGTGTAGACTTGTCACTATTTCTAAAAGGGGCCAACAAAGTACAGGTCATTGTGGCAAAGTTTGCTTCTAATTGGCATAGTAGTTTCAGACAAGAAAGTCATAGGGTCAAATGTTTAACAAAATTCCCAGCAAGTGGATGAGATGCAGACTTGCCAGACAGGTTTTAAAGGGGGCTACCCAAGGACTATTGCGACCAAGTATGGTTCAAATTGGCTGAAGAAGAATATTAAAACAAAATATGTTTTCACGTAGGATCAAATTTTAAACTTAACCTTTAGGTCCCCGATGGCGGCCATCTTTGATAAGGTCGACCATGTTCAA
>MJUU01045988.1:169067-191590 GCA_002080025.1 Modiolus philippinarum | reverse complement strand
GTTCAACACGATGTCACGAGGGGTCCACACAGGTAAATATTTTGTCCATGTTCTCAATTATATTGTCCACGTTCAAGATCGCGGTGGAATTCCACGTTTGGCAAAATTTGTCCGTGATGACAACAAGGATTTTGCGTTTTCCGTGTGAGCTGTACAGTAATGTCTCGCCCGCTCACTACATTGTCATTATAATTTGGCCTATATTTAGATGAGGTTGCTAGGTAGAATTTCAAGAAATATCTGGTTTTAGAGACTTTCCAGGGCTCACCACACTTCAAAAGAACAGGGAGACTTGAAGTCTCCCTGAGGGTAGAAATAGGGAAGCTTCAGGTCATGACAGGGAGTATCCGCAACTGAATTTTCAAGATTTTTGTATTTGATTTACATATACACTTATTCAACAATGGCAATAAATCAGTTTTAATCATTAAAATACCATTGATATTTCAAGATCTACAATGTAGATTTTATATAAAATAAATATGATTTTAGCTACTTATCAATTTTATGTTTCTTTCACCCAAAAGTTTAAGGTTGGAGGTGCTCCTGCATTTAGGTTAGATTTACATGACATTTATCCTTTTTAGTAAATTGGTAGTTTATCACTCAGTTGCTCAAGAGACAGTTGCTAATCTGCTTCATTCTTTTTTAAATGGATATAAGGGATATAAATAGATTGTTTACGTTTGAGGACATTCTTTATACATGTATAGACCACTTCCGGTTTGAACTGTAGTTGAAACGTAAATATTTAGGACAATTTCCAATGATTTTCCAATGATTTTTTTAAATAAATGTATACTACAAAGTCAATAAGTCTTGATTTTAAAACCATGAGATGATGTAAACAATCTTTGAGCTTTGCAAACACAGGAATAAGCATTAGAAATCTTATCAATTTACTTCCTTGTTACCGGAAATAGAAAGGGTTATAATTAGAAGTGTCAAAATACTCAGGCGACTTGAAATCGCTTTTGGGGGCAACTTTAGGCGACTTAAGGCACAACAGTTTGGTGAGCCCTGCTTTCATACCAAAATAGGTATCAGCTAATTTGGTACAATGACTGTTTTCAATGAAATATTTGCAAAAAAATGTTTGGTTGCTAAGTAGAATTCAAAAAATAAATGGTCTTATAAAGTTTCAAGAAATTTTCCATGATGGAATCCAGGATTTTGGAAATTTCACTATAGAAAATAATTATTCATACTGTAAGGAGCTGAAAAAGATATGGTTGCTAGGTAGAATTCCCAAAAAATAACAGGTCTCTGAGAGTTCCAGGAAATTACAAAATTAGAATCAAAGATTTTTGCAATTTCATTTCCATATTGTTTGTTTGATTCAAATTTATTAAAAAAGCATTGTTGCTAAGAAGAATTTCCAAAAATAGCTTGTCTTTGAGAGTTTAGGAGATTTACCAAAGTTGGAACCATTTTAATTCTTTAGTGTTCAAAATTATGCTTGATACTAAAGCATTGCTAAAATTTGTAACTGAATGCAAAAATTTCAAAAATTATTGGGCTTTGACATTTTCAGGAAATTTACAAAAGTTAGAACCGGAATCAAAATTCCAACAGCCTGTTACACATCTGCTCATTTTATGCAGGACTGTCAATTTCAATGTAATTCTAATAAGATTCAAAGACTCTATTCTACTTCTTAACAACTAACATTGAAATTTTTTAGAAAAAACATATTTGGAAAAAATACAGAAAAACCAGAAAAAAAAAAAAAATTTTCAGTTCTGAGGTACTGTATAGGGCTTTATATTCGCGGTACAAAATTTTTGCGGTTTTCAGTATTGAATTTATTCGCAGGGATTTATATTCACGGATTTTAAGTTAAAGTCATTATGTTCATTTTTTTAAGGTTAACAGTAAAATATTCGCGGGTACAAATTTTCGCGGTTATCGTTTTAAATGCGAATAGCGCGAAAATTAATACCCCACGAAATATAACAACCATACAGTAATTTTCTGACCATCATCTAACATCTGACCACTTTTGGTGAAATTCCAATAAAATTAAATAACTTCACATGACTTCTAAAAAACTTTAACCACAGGGTTAAAATAAATTTCTTGCACAAAAAAACTGAGTCGAAATATGGAAAAATTACGGAAAAACTAAATAAAAATTTTCCAAATTTTTCAGCTAGAGGTAATTTTCTGACCATTTTCTTGCTTCTGTCCAAATTTCAAATGATTCCATAAAGATTTGATGAAGATATTGATGTTTAGAAAACTTTAACCACAGGGTTAAAAATAAATGTTGCCGATGACGGAATTTTGGATCACTACGTCTCGCATGCCTGACAAAAATGTATACAGGTTTTGATATTTACCCTCAGATTGGTAGTAACTAAGATAGAGTCTGGTGTTTCCAGGTCAATACATCCTTCTTTTGTCTGAGCAATCTGTGCAGCATGACTTAGTTTTTTATTTCTCTTACGTGGCTAAAAGGAAATACAATCTGTTATATTATATTTACACAATGTACAGTACAGCCAGAGTCTTTCCGTGATAAATCACTGATAGGTGTATCACTTGCAGTAAGTCTCTGGCTGTACTGTATTATGAAACAGAAATAAATCACTGTCAACAAAATACACATTTAGTCAATTTCTAGCAATTAACAGTTTATAAATTATCACAAGTTCATTGTCCAGTTTTAAAATTTTGCATCTACCAATTAATAACGAGCACCATAGGGTTTGCTCATGCCACATTTTAATTTTTTAATTATTACATTTACATTCCACTCCTTCTCATTGTAAAGGTTGTATCCTATTAAATGTGGTTAACTCCCAGAGATAGGGATAGTTGTCAGATATTATGTTACTTTAGTCTGTAGCCTGATATTAATACAAGTATACATACGTACTTTTACTCACATGTAAGTTAGTAGTATTCTCTTATTATTGACAAATGTACATGACTGACTTAAACTAAGTTGAATCTCACCACATGTACAACAGTCCTACATGATCATAATATATACATGTACATACTAAATACCTTCATACTAAATCCTGGCAGACCTGCTAAAATTTCTCTCATTGTTTGAGGTTTACTAGGTTGCGTAGATTCAGAATCTGAATCATCCGAGTTCTGACTACCATTTTGATTTACTACTGGAGAGAATTTCTCTTCTGGTGATGTGTCTACTGATATGATTTCTTCCTCTTCATCTTTTTTCTCTGAAATATAGTAAGTAGAATTGGTATTATTTTGACATGTTAAATGTTCTAGCAAAATGTGATGAAATTGTAGTTAAATAAACAAAAATAATAAAGATTTAAAGTAGGAACAAATCATCACTGGCTCATGATTAAAATGACTTTTGATTGGTTGTTGCCATCATAGAAATAGTTGCTAAGGATCTACCAAACATTGGCAGTGTCAGTGCTAAGAGATTCCTTTGTATGAACACCATATAGCATGTGATGTTATTTAGAAATATATGGGGCAAAATCTGTAGGAGCCTACATATCTTAAGTCAAATCATGATGAAGTGACTAATGTATAGATATTTTTTGGAACTTCAAGATAAAAGTAATGAAATGTAGATGTGTGCTGACCCATGCTTCCATTGCTTTCTAGATAGAGAGCAACCTAATATGTCTGACTTCCCATCTCCTAAAAAGGTAATCAGTTCATCATTGATACTTCTCCCTAACTTACCTTAATGCAGTATAAAATTAAGGAATACAGCCAATCTTTGATGGCTCAAACACCCATTGATGAAAACAGTTCAAGAATATTCCAGGTATTGAGGTCAAACAGTGGTTAAATTTGAACAAAGTGTCCAGACAAAGGGTTCATGACATCCATGGTGTTTGAGTAATTGTAGTTGGAGCCATCAAAGTTCAACTGTATGTATCTAACTAAATAACACTGATGTTTTGTTAATGCCAAAAGAATGGACTATACATGTAGTTACTGATGTGTAAACTTTAGGACAATAATACATTATATACTTAAATACCTTCTTTGGGTGGAGGTGGTATAGGTTTTATAATAATTCGTGGATATTCTTGTTTCTTTTTCATTTGTCTTAATGACTGTCTGATACTACGCCGCAGGTTAGTTGTTTCTTGATTATTCTTAGTGTTCTCTCCATTTACTTGTTCTGCTTCACTGACCATGTCTTCTTCTTCATTTTCCTCTTCATCTTTAGGAGGAATGGTTGATATTCCATTTGGCAGTTTGACATATACCACTGAAAACAGTAATATACTTTCAATGTCAAACGATAGGAGACTAACTCTACTGATTTCTACAACATACAACTAGTTTCTATAACTTATAAACCTGATACTTTAATTTTTATTATGTAACTAAAAGTGGGAGCAGTCGCAAACAACATCTAATCCCCTGGCAAGCTGTCAAGAAAAAATGGTCATATATAATATCCCTGATATAATCTAAAGATGTATGACTGTCGAAGGTACATCCATTGATCATTGATTTGTAATATGTAATATCTCAGACAGGAACACTAATGGAAACTTTTAACTCAAGTCAGTCAAGTGTAAAATGTAGGTCAAAGTGACACTCCCAAAGAAGACCCATCCACTGACCTAAGATGATTGATGTGCCACATGTAGTTTCTCAGATATGAAAATAACACAAACTTTAACCTGAGTCATTGAGAATAAAATGTAGGTCATAGACAATTATTATCAGCATCACTCTCAAAAACACATCCAATGACCAAAGACAATTGACATGCCACATGTAGTTTCTCAAGATATTAACCTTAATGCAAACTTTAACCCAAGTCATTGAAGCATAAAATGAAGGTCAGAGTGGCCCAGTTACCGTATCTAATCTGAGGCAGCATCACTCTACAAGACACATCCACTGACCAGAGATGATTGATGTGACATGTATGCCTAAGATAGGAACATTAACGCAAACTTTAACCTGAGTCATTAAAGCATAAAATGTAGGTCAGAATGGCTTAATTATCATCTGTAGCAGCATCACTCTGCAAGATGAATCCACTGACCAGAGATGATTAATGTGACACATGTAGTATCACAGATAGGAACATTAATTCAAACTTTAACCTGAGGTGGGACAAACAAAATGACAGATGAGATGCTATATCCCCTCCCAAACTCCACGCAAACAGACAATATCATTTACCAAGGCAACAGTGACTATTTTGAAAATTCTGATCCCAAAATTACTTCTATGGTTGCTAGGCAAGCTTCTTGTGTAAAGTTTCATCAAATTTGAGGATCTTTAAATATTCCCGCCATTTTCAGTTTCCATGGTGGCCATTTTTAAAAATTGTGAGCCCTAAAATCATTTCTATAGATGCTAAGCAACCTTCCTACAGTGTATAAACAGTTATTTTTGAATCTTGCATATAAGGGTTAATCAATAGGATAGCTGCTTGGTTATAACAATCTTACGGTTTTCTTTCTTTTGTTCTGGGAATGTACTGTCTGTAATCTGTACATCTTCATCCTCTTCCTTTACTTCAATAAATTCTGAACCATCAGGCATGTCATTCTGATAAAAAATAATGCAGTTTCATTTCCAAATTAATCTCAAAATTTCAGTGCTGTTATAAAAGTTGAATAGAAATATGATTAGCTGAATGTGTTTTCTAAATTCAAATTTAAATGCAGGTGTCTAACAGATATAAGGGCTCACTACATTTTATAAGAATAGGTAGACTTGAAGTCTATTTTAGAAAAACACATTTTTATGCCTAAGTTGTTTAAATAAGCATTTATCACCAGAATAATACACTTTTTATTTTAATATTTTCTTTATATAATATAAAGTTCTTATGACCAAGGCATAAAAAAACATTGTCTTTTTGAGTGTAATGCAATGACTTACTCTTAATCCATACACATCAGCTCTTCCATACACTTTGTAAAACACACTGTCATTTCCTCTAGAATTGGTATCCAAACAGGAATTCAAACACGCCAAAGGTACTGATCCACTGAAAAACACAAGTATTTCATACAACAATGTACATTCTTTCTGTTTCCATATATATTAAGTAATCATTAGAGCCAACTGCATATATGCAATTGTAACACAGTGACCACACAAAACTCTCAATTTAGTTTTCAGCCACTTTTACTGTACAATAGCACAATCTGCTTTAAAAATCTTAACAACAGACCATTTTAAGATGTATTTAGGATCGATTCAATAAATGTGTCCCTACCTGAACTTCTTGGCCAATCAAATGCAGTGATATTGTGACTGATTTAATGTTTGTTTCTATATCAATAACTGGCAGTTCTTTTGAGAAAACATGACAAAATGCTACATTGTGTATGAATGTACACAATATTTTGTCTGTTTCCATCCACATTTGATGACATTAAGTTTTCTTTAACACAGAAGCTGACAAAAGATGTACACGTCACAAACTGATGGTGGGGACAGATTTATTGAATCGGTTCTACTATTGAATGAGTCTTTACCTTGTCACATCTGAGACAACCCGGTGCCTATTTTTAGCCATTTGAGATATCATTGTCTCAACCCACGGGTGAGATAGAATTTCATGTGAGGAAATACATTATGACGTTATTGACGTCATAATAAGTTGCTTAAACATGGTGGACGCCAACTTCAGTCTGGTTTTACAGAATCTTGTATTTTGCTTATAACAGTAAGAAAAACAATCAAACACCGTTGAAAAGGATCTCAGACACCCTCGAGTAAGATTTCAATGGTTCTCTGACTCGGCAAGCCTCGTCAGAGAAATATTGAAATCTTACCCTTGGATGTCAGAGATTTTTCGATCTTGCACTTTCAATGGTGTTAGATTGTATTATTCTTGGTAAACAAGGACACAATAAACTTGCCAAATTAAGTTACAGAGACTGTTTAAAATACTGGTTAATTTGTCGTAATAGTATTTTTTAAATTGCCCTTTGGGAAAAATTTACAAAAAATCAAGAATTAATAATGACCACAAAGATAGTGTCTAGTTTTAAGAAATTTGACTGGCTGTCTTACCAAATATTATATACATGTACAGAGATCACATCAAATGGACTAAAAATTTACTGATTTATTTTCCCATCCTTTACCTTGGATAAAATTTTGTTCTGAAAAAGATCTTTAAAGTTGCTCTGAGAAATTAAACTCATTCATTGCCTCCTCTCTATTCCTCTAAAATAAGAACTTCTAATGCATCAATCTGAATTTCGGAATTTTAATGCTGGTCACTGTTTGTCAATGGAATTTACTTTATATTTGAAGGCAAAAATTAGAAAATTACTCGTGCTTTAACTTTGCTTTTTAATTCCATATCTAATACCATTATTGCCATACTACATTTGCTTCGAGATACTTTTGGATATCCTTGACAAGGTCTCTTTCTTGTTTCTGTATAAAAGTAAAACCAGGTCCAAGATTTCTTATTTTATTGAATACATGATATTTGACCATTTACATGGAAATAATAATATTCAAACATTTCATACATGTACCTCTTCAATACTGATACTAGACATGGTAACATACATGTGGCTGAATAACTTTTGGAAGAAAAACAAGGTTTTTACAGAATTTTGAGTCAGACTTCCAGACAGGCAAGCCGACTCTACATGACTTTGCCAGGCAATCCCACAATGACAACACTACATAAACACTTTGTTTAAGTGAGTAATAAAATTTTCAGCTCACCTGATATCCTTCAGATTTTCTTCCTTAATTTTCTGTAAAATTGTTTTACAGTTCATGGGAGTCTGTGTCTTACTCTCTAAGACCTGAAAAAAATGAATACAACATTCAACCAAAAAAACACAGTAAAATAAATATTTGGTAGTTATGTAATCAAACTTAACCATATTTATTGACTCAATAGCATTGACATTAGTTTCATGTTACAGTGTATATTGCCAATTTCATAATTCTTAGTGCTAAAATAGGACCAAGTTGCAAAAAAAAAAGAAATATATTTGGATACAAACCCTCTTTCAATTGAAAATGAGGGCAAACAAAATTGTCGAGAGTCCACATACAAAGGTCAAAGGGCAAAAAGAAAAAGTAGGTGCAAAACAACTGGAAAAATTGTAATCCGCATGTGCAATGGTCCTCACTTGTACACCCATTTCATAAGAAATGGCGAGTTAAACTGATTAAATGGCCTGCCAAACCTCCACTTCCAGATATTGAGGTTAAATATTGATTATTTTTTCTTTTAAACAACATCAAAATGTGTTTCCTGAAACTTTTATGTCCAAAAAAGCAGATGAGAAGAAACATTAAGCATGAATATATTGTAATTTATGTTCTTCTGAGATATTAATATCTCTAATTTAAAAGTTCTTATGGAAAAGAAAGGAAATGGGGGAAATGTCAAGGAGACAACATCAAATCTTCAGATATACATAGTACATGTATCAACTGAATAGTAAAAGCACAATTACACCTGTGAAATACATGCACGTATTTCAATTCCCAAAAGACCAAATGTTGATGTTTTAAGTGAAGAAATAACTGAATAATAATACAAAAATAAAATTAAATTCAATAATTCAACCAGATATTCTGTTGCATATGGGTGTTAAATCAAACTGAATGAGGATTAGTTTTCACTTATTTGCTGTACTATGTAGCAAAATTTGGTTTCATATTGGTGCCTGTGGTGTACAATGTATTTAGCTTGTTATTAGAGTTTAGATAGTTTTAATATGACATTTTGACATATTATCAAAATATTAGTGTTTTACTTTGTGAAGTGGAAGTTTAAGCGAAGTCTCAATGGTAGTTGAATTCATTGATAATTTGTAGAGTTGTTAATATGTCTCTGTTAGTAGTCAGATAGTGGTGCAAAGGTTGTAAGTAAGTAATATTCAGCCCTTTTTATAAGAATATTTATCACAACAAGACAACGATTTTACACATTAATCTATCACAACAAGACAATGATTTTCCACATTAATCCAAGATGATTCCACGTTCCTGATTCCTGATTCTACGGTCCAAACGAACATGACTATTCTCCTGGTACAATTTCCTCTCTGTGCTTTTTCTCCATGTACTTTCTCAGGGTGCTTAGTATTGTGCGTTTGTAGAATCAAGATCAGTTGGAAATGGGAGACGGAGCTGGACCAAATCTTCCGGTATCATTGATATACCCTCTCACTATCTGCAAGGCGTTATCAAACACGGCCTTGTTGTTGTCCGTCTCTGTTGGCATAGACTGCATATCAAAGTAAAAGGCAGATGTAAGCTCTTTCAATTTTCTATGCAACTCTGCTCGTTCCTTATAGATAATTTCGTGATGATGTCACAGTTATATTTTGACCAATCACAGAGCAGATAAAATGTAAACAAACCAAACCGGAAGTCATCTGGGTGGTGTAAGATTTGGGATTTATCGTCTAGTGTATGGAAAATGGACCAACTTTCGATGTTATTATTTAATTCATTTTCAATCTAAAAATTTATATGGTGGATGTTATGTGCTTAAAATCTTATGAAGAATTCACCAAATTAATTTCAAATATGTGCATTGAGATAATTAGATTTTGTACTCGGGCCTTTTCCATAAGATCACTACTGATTCCCCAATGTTTCACCTCCCCAAAAAATCGATATCCTGTACATGTGTATGTCCGGAATTATCTATTCTGTATGCGATTCAACACAGGATTTGCTCTTCCATCTGCCATCACCCATTAGTCAGAGACAACACCTAAGCAAGGAAGAATTGGTAAGATGTTCAAGGTATATACTCAGTCTTAAAACTTTAATATCAAAAATGGATTATCTTAACTCGTACCATGTCTGTTGTTCTGAGATCTTTCACAATAGACGAGTTTCCAAATTGGTGCATTTTCCCGGAAAATTTTGACGTCACAATATAGATTTTTGGACGTCACAATGTTATGTGACGCAATCTACTCCGATTGACCTCAGGTCAATCGAGGCAATTCATTCATAAAACGAAATTGGAAATTCGTCTATTATCACAACATCAGAACACAAATTTTACAGAAGGGGCACACAACTTTCCCACTTACGATTTTAGCAGCTTCAATCCATGTCCTGCTTTTCTTCTTTTTTGTAGGTTTATCTTTTGTGGGATCTGTCTGCATTATGTAAGGTGTGTCATAATATTCAAGAACTATAAAATTATCTTGTATTTTTTGTGGTACAAAGAGAAAACAGCTTTACGCCATTTTACCAACGTCACGTGATTAACTTCAATGTCCAATCCAATTCCACGTAACAAATTTGTCCATAGAAACTGTAATGGCGTCAAAATGGAGGAATTATTGACAATTATTTGCAAACATAACCTTCTTAGACTTTTTTGTTAAACATTTCAAATTTTTGATATCGTAAGCCTAAACCCTAAACACCTTTTAGAACGAACTCATTTAAAACCACAATTTTATGTATAACATTGCAGAATGTGGTAAGTTTCCTAAAATTTGGGTTTTTGTCCTGCACTGGACTATTTTTTTTTAGCCCTTTCATAAATTAGCTAGCCCTAACTCAAATCTAGCAATATTTGAACCTTGACATTTTGGTACAGAATCGGACACTTGCAGTACTCAAAGTGCTGCCAAGTTTTTGTTAGAATACCCTTTCATAAATTAGCTAGCCCGAACTCAAATCTAGCAATATTTGTACTTTGACATTTTGGTACAGAATCGGACACTTGCAGTACTCAAAGTGGCAAGGACTTTTTTAGAATACCCCTTCATAAATTAGCTAGCCCTAACTCAAATCTAGCAAGATTTGTACTTTGATATTTTGGTACAGAATCGGACACTTGCAGTACTCAAAGTGCTGCCGAGTTTTTGTGCATGCAATTTAACAAATAAATTGAAGTTCAAGTTTAAAAAAAAATGCTGAAAGTTTGCTAAGAAAATGTGTTGATTCTTATGTATATTGTTGGAGAGTTGGCAGTCCTGGTACAGAGAATTTGAGCCTTGATGTTTGATAATTTCATACTGAATGTTTTTTGTTCTTCTAAATATTAGGTACCGCTACGGTCTGCTAGTGATAGTTAATTAAATATTTATTTTTTTATTTATTCGCTGGTGTATGGGTAAGGCTAAGTTTAGAATTATATCAGACACAAGATGCCTCTAACTTTCCACTGTGAAGCACTATTCCCAAAATAGGTTCAACTTATAGAAGCTAGGGCGTCACAAGGAAAGTCACATTTCATACATTCAGGAATTTCACAATGAATTCTATGGGAAGTGTCACATTTCATATAAAGTTCAGGAATTGTCACAATTGATTCTGTAAGATTTTTCATACTTCATAAGTTAGGGATTGTAACACTTTGTATGACCCAAACTTGTGTCATCTGCTACATGTAATCCCAATGGTCATTTTTGGATAAAAAGAAAAAGCTAAAAAAAAATATTATAAAAATTATAAAATCAATTCAGTAGAGGGTATTCAAAAAGTTTAACAGCGAAAAATATTACTTTAGTAATTTACTTTATAGTTTTATTTTTCATACCTGTCCTAAATAGCAACTAAAGACATGTTTTGAAACAACAGAAAAAACAGGCAGATTTTCATGTTCAGTGTTTCAAATCTTACCATTAAAAAACAACCTCTCTTCATATGGAAGGGCTTGACGCCCTTTATAATAGATCTATTCATGGAAAAATTACATGTTAAAGATACTGTCTTAACACCTTTCTGTTCATAGAAACTTTAACTTTTCAACTTTGAAAATGGGAGAAATTGGAATTCCAATTTATACAGGACTAAATCCAGTACAAATCAGAATTCTAATTTGTCCCAGTAGAAATTTGGAGTTCCGATTTGTACTTGATTAAATCCAGTACAAATTAGAATTCCAATTTATACTAGGAGGATTGTGGATCTCGCTAGATTCCAATTTGTACTGTGACATATATATATGTTACAGTAATTAGTGATTACATGTAATTACTAAAATTTAGGAATTACATGTAATTCCTGGTACACTTAGTAAATACATGTAATTCCTAAAATAGCCTAGCAATTACATGTAATTACTAATTTTTAAATTGATACATAAGATTTTAATGAGATTTTTTTCTTTGGATTTCTCTTATTGCAAGCTTTCAGAGTTATGTCAACAGATTTGGTGTAACTCTTACTGTTTCTGAGCTATAAGGGGTCAAAGGGGCCAAAATTGCAATTATTAAAAATATGTGGAATGTTTATTTTTCGTCAGATTTTGATGGGATTTTTTTTTTTTGATTCCTCTCATTGTAGGCTTTCAGAGGCATGGCAGCGGATTTGACATAGCTGTTACTGTTTCCGAGCTATAAGGGGTCAAATGGACCAAAATTGCAATTATTAGAAATATGTGAAATCTTTATTTTTCATTAGATTTTGATGGGATTTTTTCTTTGGATTCCTCTCATTGTAAGCTTTCCGAGGTATTACAACTGATTTGGCGTACCTCTTACCATTTCAGAGCTATAAGGGGTCAAAGGGGGCAAAAATTGCAATTATTAGAAATATGTGAAATCTCTATTTTTCATTAGATTTTGATGGGATTTTTATCTTTTGATTGTTCTCATTGTAAGCTTTCAGTAATATGGCAATATATTTTGCGTTGCTCTTCGGTTTCCAAGCTATAATGGGTCAAAGGGGCCAAATTGCAATATTTCAGAATACGTAAAATCTTTATTTTTCATTGGATTTCAACCTGTTTTTTCTTTGGATTTCTCTTGATGGTAATCAACAGAATTTCTTAGCTCTTACAATATTTTAGTAATAAGGGATTAAAAGGGTTAATTTTTATTTTCACTAGTTTGTGTCCAGTTAATTTATGTGTCAAGGTCCTTATTGTGTCCAGCTAATTACTGTGTCCTCATTCATTTTAGTTTACACTTGTTCAAATTTCAGTGTTCGACATGCTGTGGTTGTATCATGCTGTGCTCGGCTTAGCCCTTTATTCAATGTACGGTATCCTGTTTGAAACAGCTTTCGAAATTTTAGTAGGGTCAAGGGATCATTCACTACAACTAAAATTAAAGGTATAATTTATCAACTGTATAGTGTATATCAAAGTTCAATAGATTCAATGGATAATTTCTGTACAAGATATAGTTTGACAGTTTATTCATATACTTGTTTCTTATACAACAACTTACCTTGTTTGATGGTTTAGGTAAATCTAATTCTATTGGTAAGTGTGGAGATTTCAACATTTGGAAAAGTTTGTAGACTTCTGCGTTATTTCTTGCAATATTGATTATCTTTCTTTGAATAACACAGTAAACTGAAATTTTTTAAAACTATATATAAGTATTTTTACTTATTAACCACAAAAATTAATACAAATTGAATAATTTAATTCTTTTTACTGTCATTTACTTGTATAATGATAAAGTTAAAAAATAAGAATAATTAAAAATATTAATACAGAAAAGCCTTAGCGTAGACCTCCAAGCCAAGAGCACCTTGTCACTTTGGTCAGGTGGTTAATATAATTGCAGTTGTGGTACTATGTTGTTTTATGTCTTAAATTTTGACACTTTTATTTATATTTTCGGCTTCATCTTCTATACTCTGATTTTGCATAGTCCTTTCGTCTCTTCATACTTCCAAGGCAGATTATTTTTTGCATCTAGCCATTTTTAATAACTATAGACATTTTGATACAACTTGGTATATGAAATTTGTATTAATTTCAATTTTCATTAATTTATTTCAAATACAAACTATTTATATTGACTTTAGTTGTTGCAGGACTTTAAATTTCTCTAATCCTTAAAGTATCTTTGTGGTTTTTTTTTTTCAAGTTGGTAAATAGAAGAATCTAGAAAAATCTAAAATTGTACATTTTAGACCACAGTCTGCAGTACGTACAAATTTTTTATTTATATTTAATGGACAAACTGTGGAAACTGTCTCCAGTTACACTTATCTAGGTTTACTGTTAACTGAATTTTTAAGTTATGAAGATATGGCAAAAGCAGTTGCTAAATCTGCTAGCAGAGCTTTGGGACTATTGATAAGTAAATATAAAGCTCATGGTGGCTTTCAAATATGACGTCTTTACTAAATTATTTGATTCAGTAGTTTGGTCAGTAATAGATTATGGGGCCTCAATTTGGGGTACCCTGGAATTTTCTGTAGTAAATGCTGTAAAAAATAGAGCAATGAGGTTTTTTTATACTCCAAACTTAGCACTATATGGTGATATGGGATGGAGACCATGTATTGTAAAACAATGGTCAAGTGTATTTAGAGTATGGTCTAGATTTTCAAAAATGTCAGATTGTAGAGTAAACAAAAAGATATTTTTATGGAGTAATAGTTTTAATAGAATAAGAAACTGGAATTTTAGAGTACAATCAAAGTTTAAAGTGCTTAATTTATCTCAATAATGTAACTTGGACTGTATTCTAGGTAAAACTATGATAAAGCATATTGAAAATATGCATTTTGAGGAGTATCAGAATAAATGGCAGTCTGATTTAGTTTCTAATTCGAATAGTAAATTATGAACGTATAGATTATTTAAATCAGAATATTGTACAGAAAAATATTTGCGTATGAATTTTAATGGTAAATATAGGAGTGCTATGGCTAAATTTAGAGCTGGTGTTGCTCCGCTTAGAATTGAAACAGGCAGATATGAGAGGTTAGATATAAATGAAAGGGTGTGCTCTGTTTGTAAAGATAATAATTTATATGTTGTAGAAGATGAAAAACATGTTTTAATGCACTGTCCCGGATATGCAGACATACGTAGTAATATTTTTGATAATATATCTAATATAAATGAAAATTTTATCAGCATGTCTGATGATGAAAAGTTTTTATTTTTATTCAATAATGAAAATGTGTNTTGGTACTATGTTGTTTTATGTCTTAAATTTTGACACTTTTATTTATATTTTCGGCTTCATCTTCTATACTCTGATTTTGCATAGTCCTTTCGTCTCTTCATACTTCCAAGGCAGATTATTTTTTTGCATCTAGCCATTTTTAATAACTATAGACATTTTGATACAACTTGGTATATGAAATTTGTATTAATTTCAATTTTCATTACCGGTAATTTATTTCAAATACAAACTATTTATATTGACTTTAGTTGTTGCAGGACTTTAAATTTCTCTAATCCTTAAAGTATCTTTGTGTTTTTTTTTCAAGTTGGTAAATAGAAGTAAAAATGACAGAAAAAAACAATCAGTAAATACCTGTAATTGCAAAGTTGCCAAGTTGGCTATTAATTACAGGTATTTATTGATTAGTTTAGTAATAACCGGTAATTTCTGATTTCACCTATTATACTGTAACATATATAAAATGTATCTGAAATGTAACTTATGATCATTTCATAATAAAACAAGAATGTAATTTTTTCACAGAAATATGTCACAGGCAAGAGTGGTAAAAGTTGAAGATGTGGAAAGGCCACTAGGCTCTGATTTGTTGGGTCAGAGGATTTCAAGCCAAGATAAATTCCAAGCAGAAAATCTAGAAAATGAAGGTAGCAGATATTTTAATCAATCAAAAATTTTCATTGATTCAAGTTTTTGCCACAGTTCTCTTTTTCATTTTTGTTTTTCAAACCTCAGGTTTGTTCCTGAAAAATAAATCTGGGCCCATTTGAAGGCATTTTATATAAATGTCTGTAGGTGGTTGTGTTTCGACCATTCTTTTGTATTATGCATATTGATACAATTTCAATGGGTGGCGGAGGTAGAAATAGAATGCTTTCAAAGACACCCATGTCTTTTTTCTGAAACAGACCTGATCAACCTTTCATCAGAAAAAAATGAAAAAAAATATGTTTAAAATTTTAATGCCCTCTGGCATCAACCACAAATAGACTTATAAATTTATTTGTCAAAGACAGAGCCATATAAAGTGTAGCTACAAATGAAAAGTAGAGTTTAATGCATACATATATCATAGTCTTGTAAACTAAAACAGGAAGATATAGAACAACTTTTAAATACAGTACAGCCAGAGACTTAAAGTGGTAAATCACTCTGATAGACATATCACTCTGCTTAGTGAAATGTGTATATTTTATTTCCAGTTTAATCTAAAACATGCTTTCTTTTGCATTTAAAGTGATGCTGTTTACCACTTGATATGCAAAAGAAATTATTTGGACATATCAATCAGGAAAAAAGATATATTTCATTAAAAAAATTAGAGTGATATGTCTATCACAGTGATTTATCATGGAAAGTCTCTGGCTGTATACAACTGCCAATAAAGACACTTAATCTTGTGACCTCAGAAAAAGGTTTGATGAGAGATGTGTTGGAATATAACAGACAATCTTCAAAAATATGGTTTTTAATTGACATCAACTGTTTGTTTAGATATAAAATGTCCCATGCTATTAGTAGGAGAAAAAAGTTGACAAAATAATTATTCTATGTCTGATTTCAGTTGTTAATATAGATTCCAGTGGTGATGGGTTAAATGAGGAGGAATTGTCAGAGGCTGGAGGTAAAACTTCCCANAATAACTGTGTCTAGCTTCTTTTTGTGTCCATCTAATTATTGTGTCAAGCTCTTTACTGTGTCCACATTCACTTTAAACTACTTTTGTTGAAATTTCAGTGGTCGACATGCTGCGGTCGTATCATGCTGCGCTTGGCGTAGCCCTTTATTGGTAACTTGTTTTCTTACCCAGCTATGAGGGGCCGAAGGGGGCCAAAATCGTAAATTTACAGATAACCAAAAATTTTATTTTTCATCGGATTTCAATGGGAGTTTTTTCTTTGGATTCCTCTTGATGTAAGCTTTCAGTACTATGTCAACGGATTTGGTGTAGCTCTTACCGTTTCTGAGCTATGAGGGGCTGAAAGGGGCCAAAATTGTAAATTTAGAGATAACCTAAAATTTTTATTTTTCGTTGGATGTCGATGGGATTTTTTTCTTTGGATTCCTCTTGATGTAAGCTTTCAGTACTTTGTCAACGGATTTGGCGTAGCTGTTACCATTTCGGAGCTATGAGGGGCTGAAAGGGGCCAAAATTGTAAAGTTACAGATAACCTAAAATTTTTATTTTTCATCGAATTTCGATGGGATTTTATTCTTTGATTCCTCTTTATGTAAGCTTTCAGTTATATGTCAGCGGAGTTGGCGTAGCTCTTACCGTTTCCGAGCTATGAGGGGCCAAAGGGGGCCAAAATCGTAAATTTACAGATAACCTAAAAATTTTATTTTACACGGATTTCGATGGGATTTTTTTCTTAGGATTCTACTTGATGTAAACTTTCAGTAGTATTTCAAAAGATTTGACATAGCTCTTGCCGTTCCCGAGCTATGAGGGGCCGAAGGGGACCAAAATCGTAAATTTACAGATTACCTTAAATTTTTATTTTTCATCGCATTTCGATGGGATTTTTTTCATTTGATTCCTCTTTCAGCATCATGTCAATGGATTGGGCATAGCTCTTACTGTTTCTGAGCTATAGAGGGTCAAAGAGGAATCATGAGTCATAAGGGCTAATTTTTATTTTCCCTAGTTTGTGTCCAGCTAATAACTTGGTCAATCTCCTTATTGCGTCCATCTAATTATTGTGTCAAGCTCTTTCCTATGTCCATACTCGCTTTAAATTACACTTTTTCAAATTTCAGTGGACAACATGCTGCGGTCGTATCATGCTGCGCTCGGCGTAGCCCTTTATTATGTTGATGTTATTGTCCACTCTATGTAGATTTATATAGATTGTTCTGAAAAGTTTAACAGTGAAATAACTCAAAATATATCTACAAACAAATCTATTCATAATGCAGTTCAAATTTTCAGTTATGATGTTCATTGCACATAAATGTTTGCTAAATATTTTGGATAATTATTGCACATAAATGATTACTAAATAATAACAGATAATTATTGTGACTGTAGATAAAGTTTTCCCTCTTCCTGAAAATTGGCCCAAAATTCCTCAGATACTTCGACGAAAAAGTTGTGAATTAACAAAGGCAACATCACCATGTGTGAAAAAGGCAGTTTCACATCTGGAACTTATACAGAACATCATAGAAGAATGGTTTAAAGAAAGGGAAGAGGAAATGAGAAGCAGACCAAATTCTCTAAGACCAGGTATGTTTTACTAAGATTGCTTAAATCAGTTAAAAAACTATCTGTTAGTCTTATAACATTGAGAATTCACATTGAAAATTTGTCTTTTGACAACCATAATTTTCATGTTTTTTTTCACAATTAAATTTATTGTCAAAAAGAACATAGATGTAGTTTTGTTTTTTCGATATTTAGCAATAAAATGCACTTGAGACATTTGTACTTGGACTGCATTTTAATAATTTAGCATTAAAACTTGTCAAAGGCCTCTAGTGACATCGAGATGATGAAGAGCATTAAATCATATTTGCGGTTTACCATGTATTGATAAGATTCCCTCATTTTTCATGTTTCTACCTTGATCTATGTCTACTTGGAAACAGTCTGTTTTCCAAGATTGCATTTCAGGCCTTGTTTACTTTATCTTCTTTTGAATTGTAGCACCATTATCAGTCCAATTAAGGGTTTTAATTTTCATTAGTATTCTTACATTTTATATTCTTAAGTATCTTTTTCCAGTTGCTAGTAAAAAACAGCTTAGATTCTCAAGTACAAGTGAAGTTCAAGGTCCTGAAAGTCGGGGAAGTGCTAGACAACGTCAACAAAGTGCTACTTCAGGTCGTACAACAACGTCCATTGCTTCTTCAGCTCAGCAGCTATCTGTTACTGGAATAGGAGCAATTAAAGGTAATAAGTACAAGTACATTGATCAATAAGTGTTTTGTTTTTGTGATTATGTGATATAAAAATACTTAAATTGAAAACTGAATTTCATAACATAAAGAAATAAATTCTTGAGGAAAAATGGAAAATTTGACAGATATGTGGGAGAGATCTTAGTCTATGTATATTGAGCTTTTGGAGTATATACCATGTTTTTATAGGAATAAATTGGCTTTGGGCTTACCTGATAATGCCTGTAGTATTTAATATAACACAAAAAAATAACCTACATTATTATATTACACTATATGTGTAACATAAGCATTACATGTGAATAATATAATGTTTTCACTTGCTGAGGTGATATTCACTGCTTTGAACTATGGCCGACTTTAGTTGGAACTTGGGTACAAACTTGAGTCTCGCATGAACACAACCTGATCCAGACTCTGTTTTGACCCTGGTACCAGAATAATGTGGCCCTGATTAAGTCTATTGTAAATTTTCCAATCTGATTGGTCAAATTAATTAACTCCATATTGAAGAGTCCTCAGTTTTGTAAGGATGACTAGGGTTCTAATGGTGCAAAATGACCATCCAAATGTAATTTAGCTTACAGAATTTTTCTCATTATTTCCAAATCCAGAGTTTCAACTAAAGTCCGCCTATATAATAAAACAATCATGGCTTTTCCCCTGGTTCAGTATACTTTGTACTGACCTAGAATACTAATATTCACCTTGACTGATCGTTTTGGTGAATATTGGTTTGCAGGTTAATAAAAGGGGTAGTCTCCTCTGCAGAAGTACATAATATTTTCTTCAATATTATGGTAGTTCTTATATTGATATTTACTTTTCAGTTACTGGAAACTATAGCATTTATTTTATTTGCAGAAGAGGAAGATGCTTTATTACCATATTTAGGAGCTGAAGATGTTTTAGATGAAGTTGTTACCTTACTTGCCAGACTGGAAAATGATCGACTTGAAGTATTACAATCACTATTGAATGAGAAAGATAAAGTTGTCAAGCTAAATGATAAAATAGATCATTTGTGTTTAGTAAGGATGAGAGAATTACCTGTGGCTGTACAGAAAGGTAACTCTTGTAATAAATGTTGACATTTAACTAAGGTATGAGTTGCTTGCTCTTTGTTGAAGGTATCATAGTAACTTAAGGATAGCAACAACAAATTTTTCTCTAGCTATTTGAATCTGTTCAGATCTGGAATTTACATCATTTTGGTTTTATTCATATTTTTTTTTTCTCTCGTTTGAAAAATCATACAGATAGCTGATATGTGAATCATAAATAAGTTAAGTTGTACATTATTTTTAATTTTTGACAAGAAGTTTAAAAGTGTGTATATATGGTCAAACTTCCATTGGTCAGACACCAAACAGACCAATGAAAACAATCCAAGCTAGAGGGCTGATTGAACTATAGAGGTTGAAATATGTTTTAACTTGAACAAAAGAACAACGAAAGGGGTTCGAGCCACCCATGGTGTTTTAGATATTGGAGTTGAGCCATTGAAATTCAACTGTAGTTTCTTTTATGTAGTACAACATCATCTTTTTATATTTTTTTATTGTCTTTCTTGTCACAAAAACATAAAATGCAAGTAATAAATGATTTGATTCTGGAAATATCATATGAAAAATTTTTTATTTATATTACACAACCTTTTTTTTTTCAGAACATGAGGCTTGTATAATGGATCTGAATGAATTAGTATGGCATGTGGCATACTCTAGTCGAACAGAAAAGAGAATACATTCCAGAACACATACAGCAGAAGTCAACAATCAGAGATTGAAAGAAGAAATAGCATTTGTTAAAAGACATATGTATGTATTTCTGTATACATTGTAATGAATGTTTGTACATCTAGACACTAATGTATCAATGATACAGGGATCTCTAAATCAGAGACTAACAACATACACAAAAAGGTTGTAAAATAGCATTCAAAAAGGAGCACATACTGTCCATCATACTTCTCATATCCTCAACCTAGAAAATATGTGTATATATATTTTGCTAACAAAATCTGACCAACACACCATAAAGAAGACTAGATCAAGCTCAAAACTTTAAATCATGTCTAAAAATTTGATGATGCCTAAACTAATTTTATACCAAAGGAAGTCAGTCAATATTTTTTGTAACCAGGTATTGTGTTTTACTTTTGTATGGAGGATTGTTTTGCTTTAATTTTTCACAGTTACAAAATATGGTTTTCATATTGTATTGAAAATATCTAATAAATGAAGATATATCTAAATCCAATATTTATTTGTAATGTAATTTAGAGAAAAGATGACTGTAAATATTTTTTTAAGTATTTCTTTAGATAAATTATTATATGTTGTAGACCTCTGGTTAAAGAAAAGTTACAATTAGAGATACAAGCTATGGAGAGTATAAAGAATGCTCAGACAAAAGTAAGTTTACATACATCTATTTATGCAGTTTTTGTCTCGCCTGCGACTCGTCGCAAAGGCGAGACATAGCGACCATAGATTCCGTCGTCATCGTCGGTGTCGTCGTCAACATTTGGTTAACCCAAATGTTAAACTTTTTTTTGAACTTCAATAACTTTCTGAAATCTTGCTCAATAGCAATTAATTTTTGACGCAATATTCAGTGCAACTTCATTATTGAATCACAAGTATATTTTTGAAAAAAAAATTAATTCCAATTTTTCCGTATTTTGCCATTTGTTGGACTTAGTTTTTTTTAATAAAATGTTTTGTTTCCACTATATCTCAACACCTACATGCCATGGACAGATGATGATTGGTAATTGGTTACATCTTAAGTAGTAACCTACATCCATACCAGAATTATGTCACCTTGACCTATATTTTCCGCATCAATGAATTTGACTAAATTTTCACTTTGGTCCATAATATAAACAAAGTTTAAACAAATTGGAACTTAGGAAATTTAATTTTGGCATAGAATTGTTGCATGTAGTCTATAGATAAGCAATAAACTTTCAGGATTTTATTCTGGTTCCATCTTTGGTAAATTTCCTGAAAATTTCCAAGACTTAACAATTTTTGAAATTTTTGCATACAATCAAACATTTTAGCAATTTTTCATACCAGACATATTTCTTAAACTTAATAATAAAAAATATGGTTCCAATTTCGGTAAATTTCCTGCAACTCTCAAAGACCAGCAGTTTTTGGGAATTCTTGTTCGCAACCATTCTTTTTAGATCAATTTTAGTAAATTTTTTTTCAAAAGTTAAATTTCAAAAATTTTTTATTCCAATTTTGGTAAATTTCCTGAAACTCTCAAAGACAAGCAATTTTGGGGAATTCTTGTAGGCAGCAATGCTTTTTGATTGAATTTAAGTATAATGTTTAGATTTCAAAAAATTTTATTCCAATTTTGGTAAATTTCCTGATACTCTCAAACTGAGTCAGACGAGCAATTTTTTGAAATTCTTTTTAGCAACCATGCTTTTTGGATGAATTTTTGTCAAAACTTATATTGCCAATGGTTAGATTTCAAAAATTTTTGGTTCCAATTTTGGTAAATATCCTGATACTCTCAAAGACCAGTTATTTCTTAGAATTTTTAGTAACAACATCTTAATAATAGGCCAAATTATAATGAAAGCGGAGTGAGCAGGCGAGACACCAGGTTCCGCGGAACCTTTACGAATTATTATAAATATCACTAATTTGTGGTTTCGAATTATATGCATTAAACTCTAGGAAAAACTGCATTTCGTTGGGAACTTTATTTAGTTGTTTTAGAGAACCAAGAAATCCATGAAAATTAGAGCCCCACAAACAATAGTTTAGTAAG